>LBNU01012596.1:57399-109075 GCA_014162995.1 Artemisia annua | reverse complement strand
AAAAAAAAAAAAAAAAAAAAAAAAAAAAAAAAAAAAAAAAAAAAAAAAAAAAAAAAAAAAAAAAAAAAAAAAAAAAAAAAAAAAAAAAAAACTACTTTGTTTCTCAAAAAAAAGTTTAGTACCTTCACTGGAAACTACCCTTAGCTCGGGTACTTTTCATGTTATTTGCCCAATTAAGGATTTGCTTTTATACTTCAATCAATGAAGAAAATTTATTGATGCACAATATAATTATCATAATTTTCTTAAACTCTAGTTAACAACAAATTTTAAATAAAATGTAGTGTTTTATACAAGAATTAACTAACGTGTTATACAATTTTGGACGCTTGATTTTATATAAATCATGTGGAATATCATATTTTGTGGTTTGTTTATTTGGGCAATTACATATATCTCTATCTAAACCTTAATAATTACTACATAAATTCTCAACCGGTTGAACCGGGAACCGGTTGGGAGACCGGGCTGGAGGTAAACGGGCTTTTGGCTATCCGGGAACCGGATTAAACTGGCGGGTTTCTCACGACTCGGGTTGACCCGGTTTTGTGAAACCGGCTGGGTCAAGGCTTACTTTTATATTTTTTTTTAGTTAACAAAAAGCTCTTATATTTCCTAAAGCTAAAAGTGACCTCACGTCCAAACCTTTTCATTTCCCTTTCAAACCTTTTCATTGTATCAAATAACTGATAAAATCTCACAAACCATATGTGGTGATTTTTAGTTTCTTTCTATTTACTTTGCATAAATGTTGTTTCATTAAATGTTATTTACTTATTGCCTTGAAAATTTTGGTTTACTGATTTGAATGCTTTGGTACATCTGCTACTCGTTTTTCTTGTTATTGAAAAGTTTGAAAATGTTTGTTACTGAATGTTGTTTCATTAAATATTGTTTACTTATTTAGGGAGTAGTAATTTGTGTTGGATTAACTGATTATGTATTATTCCTATATATACAAACATAGCCCTAAGTTTAACTGTTATTTTTGGTTGACTTTGGAGTGTTAAAGTGTTGCTTGGGTGGTATGTTATTAAGGTTAACTCATCTCATCTTTCTTTTCATAGAACCGGTTCGACCCTCCAGTTGAACTGGTGACCCGGTGACTTGACCGGGCCGATTAAAAAACCGAGTTTTAAAACATTGTAAATAAGATATATGTATACCATCCAAATCTATTGAAATCACATACATGTCCATTTTTATCTTTCTTATTATCTTTGTTGGGTCAATATTTTACCCAAATATTCCCCACAAGTATTTGAACATAAAATAGCCAAATCACTCACTGAATAAAATAGTAAATTGTTATTTCAGTGAGTGACATACAACCTTTAACACAAACAAGTCACTGAGTGAACAGTCACTCAGTGAGTTACCTTCAAGATGTTCGGACCGAGTCTAAAAAGAAAGACTCAATCATTCAGTGAGACGGTACTCAGTGAATGATCCCTGAGCCAAAGAAGAAGGTAATAGAGTTAGTGAGTGACAATAACTCACTAACTCCCTGAAACTATCTCTACAACATACTGATAAATATATGCAATAACTTCCAAAAGGAGAAGTCAAACCAAGTACAAGTAATTGCCAAAGATGTTGGAATATTTTCTCTGACACTTCAAAAGGATGTTTGTTCTATTCCAAAAGAAGATGAGGAAGAGGACCACTAAGAAGTGGATGACAACTCATCATCACATGGTGACTTTGTACTTTGTACCTATATATATTGTATGTTTGTACCATGGATAGTTGAGAATTCTAAACAAACAAAATACTTAGTATTAGTTGATAGGATTCCTATCTCATTGAATCTCAAGCTTAGCTTGGATCAATGAGATTTTATTGTCATTCTAACGGGGATAATATACCGAAATTATCCCCGTAAAGAAGCTGAAGATGTTATCATGTAGTCATGTTGGTATTGTGTAATCTTGTAACTTTTGTTCATTAATATTAATGAAGTTCTAATTTATGTTCATCAAGATTTGCTCAAATTCCATGGACCAACAAGTGGTACCAGAGCCAGAGGTTCATTCTTATGAGCCAGATCCATGTATGACTGCTGATAACAAATCTTCAAAGTCCAAAAATAAATGTAAGATCTTCAAAAACTGCTACTGTTGTAGCAATTTTGAGGGGGAGAGATACGTTTATTTATGAGTGACAATATATACCTTTTCCCTAAACCCCACAACCACCACCACATAAACCTAATCCTAATCCGTTCACACACTCAAAAATATATCATCAAAAAGATGATAAACCCAGATCCGGTCACATACCCAGTTACCCACAACTCGATCTAAACAAAACACACAACACAAATCACAAAAACCCAAATCCTTATCTAAATCACTCTCTCACATACAAACCTATCCAACACCACACAAACAAAAACTCGATCTACACAACAAAACTGAAATCATCACAACAAAAAAAACCACGCCGATCTTCAACTCCATTCTCCAATCACAAAAACACGACACAAAAAATAGATGACGACCCAAAAAAACATCACAGATCCATCTTAACTACAAACCGACACACCCTACCTTAGAACCAGCACCGAAAAATGGTTGTCGGCTTCGGGAAGACGAAGAATAGGGAAGTAATGGTGATATGGGTTTCGTGTCTTTTGAATGATATGGGATTATTGTTATTAAGGGTCGGTTGAGATGAAAGATGGGTTTGAATCTGAATTTGTGGTGTTTAGGATTTTTAAGTGTTAGGATGAATCGGATTTGATGGGCTTTCAGGTCGAGTTGTTGGTGGTAGTAAGGAGACTGAGCCTGAATTAAGGTCGTTTCTAGAGGGTGTTAAAAAGAGGTGTGATGTTTGTTTATTAGGCATAGAGGATCAGAGGATTTTGGGAATCTAAGTGTTAAGAATTGGAGTTGATGAGTTTCGGACTCAATTGATGATGTCACTGATAATAGTGATATAAAAAGTAGAGCGAGTCTGAACTGATAGTGGTGAACTTAAGGATATGTCAGGGTATATGAAGGGCAGGTTTCACTGAGCATAGAGATTGATATATTCTCGTTTGATTGGCTCAAATGGTTGGGATTATGGTGGTGAAAGAGAGGATTGAAATCACCAGGGACTGAAATTTGTTTCAGTATGTGAGATATGTATGAGTTGGTGAGCTCGACTTGTTCTACGGGGTACTGATTAGAACAATCGGGATATCTTTGCAACATCAAAGTGCACAGCAGATGCGCGGTGAGACCATGATCTGTCCCAAACCTAAAGTAACAGTGAAAAATGTGCCTGAAAATCAGGAAGTAGCTGAAACAAATACAGGTATGGGTCACTGAGTCAAAGACTCAGGGTGTGTTAATCTCATTCTCAGGCCTAGCCTGATTGGAGCTGATTCAAATGGTGAGAATCAGGGGTGGTGAGATTAGGGTGTGATATATCTTTCGGGCTGAGGATATCACAAAGTGTGTAGGTTGAACCTGAATCGGGTGTGGTAAAACTCAAAGGGGGACTGAGAAAGATTGGTAGGAATTAGGGACTGAAGTGGTGTATGAATCGGGAAGAGATATGCATCAGGGAACAAAATAACTTTCATTGTGCTTTTTGAGGTTTGAGATACTACAAGTATCACTGAAGTTGGTAAGATCATTGTATATAGTATTTGAGGGAAGTTGGCGCGACTCAGGGAGTATTAAGAATGGATGGGTATGGTTAAATAAGGTGTTTCAACTCAGGTCACTGAAGCATTGCTGAACCCTCTTACACTGAACCCTTGGTTACTGAGCCTATGAACCGTTGGTCACTGAACCCATGAACTCTCACTCACTGAAAACAAACCATGAACCTGAAAAAACCAAACAGGTCACTGAACCCCCTGGTGACTGAACCTACCCCGCTGAACCTCAGTCACTGAACCTTACCCCCTGAACTTTACTCACTGAACCCTCTCAACACAACTCACTGAACCTCCTCAACATTACTCACTGAACCCCTCACTTACTAAACCTAGTCAGCGAACCTTTCTCGTTGAACCCATGTCCCTGAACCCTCAGTCCCTTATTTAAACCCAATCACCTTAGGCTATTTGTATGTTCAAATAGGGGGAGACTGTTGGGTCAATATTTTACCCAAATATTCCCCACAAGTATTTGAACATCAAATAGCCAAATGATGAGACGAAAAGTGTTACGCTTTTAGGGGGTCATTTAAGCCCTAATTCGTATAAATGTGATCAAATATTGCCCTAAATCGTTCCTTTTGTCATTTTAGGTACTTTTGAGAGGAATTCTGGAAAACATGCACATTTGGACGTTTTTGGAGCATAAAAGTGAAGAAAACGACAAAGTCTTAAAGAAGCAGGATTTTACAACCCGACGGCGTCAGAAGTCACAAGGTGACGCCGTCAGCAAGGATGACAAAAGAGTGTAATTCAATTATCAAATGACGGGCCAGAAAGATTTCAAGAATTTACACCTGACGCCGTCAGGTGTTAAAAGGTGTAGGCCGTCAGGAACAAAGTTAAAGAGAGACGGCCCAGAAGGTTTTACATGCTGACCACGTCCCAAATGGATCTAGGCCATCCGAGAACCCTAATGGCGGCGAGCTGACGGCGTCAGACCCTATAAGCTGACGCCGTCCGAACTTAAAATCTATATATAGTTTTCTATTTTTCATTCATTATGTGTGGAACTTTGTGGAGAACTTTTAGGGCAAACCCTAAAGACGAATTTTCTGTGACTTTTAGGGTTTCCAACCCTTGGAACCCTAGTGCTTAATTAAAGATAAGTCTTCACTTTAATTCAATCAATATGTCTATGTGTTGGTTGTCTATCTATCTTGCTTGTCTTTCAATTAACATGAGTAGCTAAATTCTCTAGTGTTTGCTTAGATCTAATGAAACCTAACTATTAATTATTGGTTAATTGGTGTGTGTTGTTGTTTGTTGGGATGATTGTTTCATCGATGTTAGGCTCAAGAAAACTGGCCAACCTCCTTTATGGTAACGTGCTTGAACGTCTTGGGAAACATGTAGTCGAGGCATACTAGGCTATTAAGGTAGTATTTAACGCATGAGCCACTGTTTACAACCCCTATGGTTGTGCCGTGCATGGCATAGGGCGAGATAAGAGCTCATAGAATTGGAGAGATATGTATGCCACTCCATGAGTTATTAGGAATACACCCTTCATCCACACAAGTAACACACATATCAATTAACCGGTAAAAGATAGTTAGGGAGTAATGAAATCTAAGTAAACACAATTTTCTCCATATTGTTTTCACAACCACAATAGTTTAGATATTTATTTTATTTTAATTTGCATAAGTAGTAAACTTGGGTTAGTTGACTAGCAACTAATTCCGCCCTTCCTCTAAAAACCGAGATTTTACTTGCTTTCTAAAAAATATAAAAATACAAAAAGAATCTTCCTTCCACCTTTAGACCTATTAGAGTAGCTTTTCTATCCTAACGAACACTATTCCCTGTGAGAGAACGATCAATCCCCCGTACTTACCACTATCCTATACTACATCGGTCAGGTACACTGCCTGGTGGGGTTGTAAGCCTCTTGAGATCCCTCGAGAGGTAAAACCTGTTGTAAGGTCACAAAACCACGCATCACCAAATCACTCACTGAATAAAATAGTAAATTGCTATTTTAGTGAGTGACGTATAACCTTTAACACAAACAAGTCACTGAGTGAACAGTCACTCAGTGAGTTACCTTCAAGATGTTCGGACCGAGTCTAAAAAGAAAGACTCAATCATTCAGTGAGGCGGTACTCAGTGAATGATCCCTGAGCCAAAGAAGAAGGTAATAGAGTTAGTGAGTGATGCAATAACTCACTAACTCCCTGAAACTATCTCTACAACATACTGATAAATATATGTAATAACTTCCAAAAGGAGAAGTCAAACCAAGTACAAGTAATTGCCAAAGATGTTGAAATATTTTCTATGACACTTCAAAAGGATGTTTGTTCTATTCCAAAAGAAGATGAGGAAGGGGACCACTAAGAAGTGGATGACAACTCATCATCACATGGTGACTTTGTACTTTGTACCTATATATATTGTATGTTTGTACCATGGATAGTTGAGAATTCTAAACAAACAAAATACTTAGTATTAGTTGATAGGATTCCTCTCTCATTGAATCTCAAGCTTAGCTTGGATCAATGAGAGTTTATTGTCATTCTAACGAGGATAATATACCGAAATTATCCCCGTAAAGAAGCTGAAGATGTTATCATGTAGTCATGTTGGTATTGAGTAATCTTGTAACTTTTGTTCATTATTATTAATGAAGTTCTAATTTATGTTCATGAAGATTTGCTCAAATTCCATGGACCAACAAGTGGTATCAGAGCCAGGTTTCGATCCTGGGACCTGTGGGTTACTGGGTATGTGACCGGATCTGGGTTTATCATCTTTTTGATGATATATTTTTGAGTTTGTGAACGGATTAGGATTAGGTTTATGTGGTGGTGGTTGTGGGGTTTAGGGAAAAGGTATATATTGTCACTCATAAATAAACGTATCTCTCCCCCTCAAAATTGCTACAACAGTAGCAGTTTTTGAAGATCTTACATTTATTTTCGGACTTTGAAGATTTGTTATCAGCAGTCATACATGGATTTGGCTCATAAGAATGAACCTGGCTCTGATACCACTTGTTGGTCCATGGAATTTGAGCAAATCTTGATGAACATAAATTAGAACTTCATTAATAATAATGAACAAAAGTTACAAGATTACTCAATACCAACATGACTACATGATAACATCTTCAACTTCTTTACGGGGATAATTTCGGTATATTATCCCCGTTAGAATGACAATAAACTCTCATTGATCCAAGCTAAGCTTGAGATTCAATGAAAGGGCAATCCTATCAACTAATACTAAGTATTTTGTTTGTTTAGAATTCTCAACTATCCATGGTACAAGCATACAATATATATAGGTACAAAGTACAAAGTCATCATGTGATGATGAGTTGTCATCCACTTCTTAGTGGTCCCCTTCCTCATCTTCTTTTGGAATAGAACAAACATCCTTTTGAAGTGTCATAGAAAATATTCCAACATCTTTGGCAATTACTTGTACTTGGTTTGACTTCTCCTTTTGGAAGTTATTGCGTATATTTATCAGTATGTTGTAGAGATAGTTTCAGGGAGTTAGTGAGTTATTGTCATCACTCACTAACTCCATTACCTTCTTCTTTGGCTCAGGGATCATTCACTGAGTACCGCCTCACTGAATGATTGAGTCTTTCTTTTTAGATTCGTCCGAACATCTTGAAGGTAACTCACTGAGTGATTGTTCACTCAGTGACTTGTTTGTGTTAAAGGTTATATGTCACTCACTGAAATAACAATTTACTATTTTATTCAGTGAGTGATTTGGCAATTTTATGTTCAAATACTTGTGGGGAATATTTGAGTAAAATATTGACCCAACAATCTTCAAAAAGCGATCCCGTAAAAATTCGACTTCTCACTATTGATTTACCATCTTTTTTAATTTTTAGTCCATATTCATCTTTTACTTTACAACAATCTAGGGCCCATTTAGTGTGAGGTATTTGTTCATGGAGATTCGGCTGAAAATAAAAGTATATGTTTGATTTATGTATTTAGGGTTTAAAATTAGGACACACTCTTACAAATCTACTTTTGATGAACCTCATAAGATAAGTGGTATTTGACTATATATCAAGGTTATAAATAATGCGAGACGTGGCGTGACGGCATGACCAAGCCTCACGTCTTAGCAGTCAAGGCAAAGCTTTTGTGTTTTTAAGGCGTGGCATAAGATGACACAAAACATGAAAATATTTATATATTTATATCTTATTTTATATATATTGAGTTTAAGAAAAGCGTTCTATATAATGAATAATGTTAAAAAAAAAACTATCCTTACGTGTAATATTCTTCATTTTTATTTTTATTTATCAGAGTTGAATTAAAAAACCCTCCGCCACACTTAAAGTTGATGTCTTGGTCTATTTCGTAACGTGGATGTCACGCCTCATGCCTTAGCGCCGTCATGACGCGCCTTTTAAAACCATGTTATATATCAGTCTCCTTTCTCGACTTTCTCCTCGAAAGCCGTGAACAAAAATCCTCAACCACATACTACTGTACCTTTTTCATTTAAATGCAATTTGTCTTATTTTCTAACCTTAAAATACTAATGTATATAAAGTTTCAAACTATTTTTTAACCACCTAGAAAACAGAAGAAATTAATGCATTTATTTATTTTCTTTCTCATACTTTTTCTCAAATCTAATCCCAAATTTAAATTTTTAAATCCAAATACAAATCAAAATCTTAGGACCCGTTTGGTTGATGGGGGTAAGGATTTGGTTAGGGATGATGGTATATATTAGTTGTTTGGTTCACATTAGTGGGGCCCGAGGTTTGGGTTCATGCCATAATATATGGGCATGTGATAATCCTACGTAAAAAGGCCAGGTTTTCTAAAATACAATACTATCACTACTTTTTGTGGGCTTGCATTTATCTCATTCACATGTTAGATTTTTATTTTCTTTTTCTAATTATAAAACTTTAATTTTAAATCTTTTATATATTTATATTATATTTTCTCTTTCCTACATCAAATCAAAATCCAAATCTTAAACCCGTCTATAAACCAAACGTGCCCTTAAACTATCTATATACCAAACCGGCTCCAAATTATTTATGATAAATAAAACGGTCAAATCATCTAAAAGGTGAATAAAAAACCAGCTAACACTAATTACATCTGGATTCGTGATTCATTGCAAACAAGGTTTTGTAGATGGTAACAAATGGCAATCACACAACAACCCTTTGATTAAAATAATGTGGTTCCTGTGCGTTTCCCTGTTCACCCCTCACAGACAACTGTAGCAACATTTAGTTTGGATCGGGTTATGGTTAGTCGGCCGGTGCTAACGTTTTTTGGATCAGCACTGGACCGATGAATGTCTGAGAGAAAGTTGTGAGAGAGACGGGAATAGTATGGATCTAGTACCAAAACCAACTTTTAGGGTATGGGCTGGGCAAAATCGCGCTTGACCCAACTTTTGGGCTTCAAAGATCCCGCTTATTGTTATGTTATATATAATGCCATCAATTTTCTCAAAAAGCAATTATTTGCACCCTTTACTAAAGATATAATGAATACTTGAAGATTTATTATGTTTTTGCATTGATTGGGCAGTAGGGAAAGATATAATCGACTTAAACATAAAATTTGATGAAATTGAGTATATATGTTAGTTTAAAGTTTTGTTGGGTAAATGTAAATATGTAATAAGTGAAGTTATATTGGGGATATATGTAATTCTCCCTTGATAATAAATCGTTATTGTGCTAAAATGAAAAAGCCATGTAAATGAGTTTTGCGTGAAAACAAGGATTGTCAATAAAACGAGAGATTATATATAAAAAGTGAATAAAATGAGTGTCAATTTATAAAAGATTGTGATGTTGATAGTGAGGTTAACCTTTATAGTTTAATACATTGAAAAAGAGATGGATCGGTGGTGGTCACCGATTGAAGCAAAGGTAGTGAACTATTGAAGGTGTTTCTTTGTGTTTTGTGTTTGCGAATGTATTGTGTGTTATGTTTGTGCTTAAATAGGATATAAAGTACGTAACTAATAAGAAAAGTGGTGGTTATTAGGGGGTAAAGGTGGTGGGATGTGGTAGTAGAGTGGATAAAGTGACTAACGCGAAAATGACCACCAAAGGCACCCACACATATCTAGTCTAACAAAATGCAGGACTTACAAAGTGTATACCTAAAATTAAAAGAAAAAGTAGAGAACATTTAAGCAACCAAAATTAAAGGAACATGTTAGATACTCTTTTCGACAATGCCTTTCTTTTTGAAGGAATATCGCACTTACTTTCCTATAACTATGATAGAACCCATGGTCCAAATAACTTCTTTTGGCACCAAAAAGGCAAGTCATTGGACCGAATATCCACAATCAAGCGGATACTAATCTAACTGAGTTAGCGTCTCCCCAGGGGCAGGCCTAGAGGGGTTCTCGGGGATTTATGAGAACACGATGGATGTTTGACACCTAGTGTAAATTTTCATTAAAAATCATGATTTTTTTTTAAATATACTTGATCTCGAAATTTTGCGTCATGCAAATGCTGAAATACATATCTTTCTCAGTTTGTCTACTAATATGTCAAAAGAAATACATCTCTTCGTATAGTTTTAATGAAATCGTAACTTTTAATTCATTTTTTTCTTTATACTCTTCAAGAAAATCATTTGTCCTTTTAATGATCGTATCTTTTAATTTATTTTTATCCTTTATACTCTTCAAGAAAAATATTTGTGCAATTGATAATTTAGAGTCGATGAGTCCACCCCATCTACCTCTAGCAAAATAGTGACCCAAAATTTATACCAAATACGTTGACAAAACTTGTGTCATTTGCATTCCAGATTCTGATCATTTTGAATTGAAGCATCCTAATAACTTTATTTCTTGTGTGTTTGAACACGAGTTTGATCGAGCTTGATTGTCCTAACAGGACATCAACTCAGGTTAACAGGGTGGATCTTTTAAACATTTGATTAGTCTTTAATCATTTCATAATATTCTACTGATCAAAAAGATTAAACTATGATTGGATACCTCAGAACCTAACCAAAAAAAATGCTAAATAAGTTGCTCAAAATATATAATGTGAATCCATCTATCTCAAAATTATTGTCCACCTTTCTATTTTGGGTTGTCTCAAAATAACTGTCCACTTTCAAATTTAACCAATAAAAAAGAGTTTACAGGGTGAAGTTGATATTTAATTGACTGAAAAATGCAATCGACTTTTCTTAAACCGTGTATTTTTTGTTTAAAGAGAATATTTTCAGGACCGGGGGAGTAATTATCTTTGTTTTCATTGGCGATGGCTTTACAACCACCTATTTAGCCACACTTTTGTGATGCGATAACAAATGCAAACAAAAGACAAGTGCATGACACCCTTTCAACCTCTCATAGAAAGCAACATATAACATATTCTCCATGTTCAAAGAAAAAAAATATCTCTACTGTTTATACAAAACTCTGCACAGAACTATAATCAACGTCGCGGCATGACAAAAGTTAAAAGATCATATACCACAAATCCACAATCATACATAAGCTGATAGGCCACATGCTGCATTGAGTTGGATGATGGAATTTCAGATTTAAAACGCCATATGTCGGCTCAAAGTACCAAAATCGAAACCAGAAGTAAGCTTTGCAGGATGTAAACTAAATTTTATCCGACTTATAATATCAAGAAGCAACAAAACAAGCACCAATGAATATTTCCTGTATTCATCTACAATCACTCACGAAACTACCAAGAAAAACTATCAAATGTCGTGTTTAATTATACGCTCATAAGTCAACACATACAATTGACGTGTACAAATTATAGTTCAGTTCTAAGATATCAAAATCCAACCTCTCATTAAATCGCTAAATGCTATCTTCCCCTCATGTTTCCTGAATCCTGATATTCAGTCTCATTGACAACCTTTTCAAAAGAGAAAGTTGTGCATAATTACACGAAGATGACCTCGAATTTTGCACACGGATTGTTTTGTAAATAACTTGTAAATTCCGTTTTACTTTTGAAACTGAAAGTGTATAATGCTTGCCTCTGTGTCATACCAACAGGGTATATTCTGTAAACTTTAAGCGCCTTATCGTCACCTCTTATGCTTTTGGGCCTTTCATTTTTCCAGATGGGTTCGTGTTTTAGAGATTTAAACTTCAACAAAACAGCTGCTTCTAAGGCCTCCATAGTCAGGTTCCCGGACCTGCTCAAAACCGTAGAAACATCAGCCAAATTCTACTGAAATCTATTAAAAAAAAAAAAGAAATCCCGCCTAACCATTCATCTTTTGTCACTGAGGTGACCTGTCGCCTATCTATTAGAAATTTGAAACTTACTATTTAGGACATCCAATTATACACATAGTTTCGTTAATACAAATCTATTCAGAATCATACTGAATAACGAATATCTGATCATTTTTTTTTCTTTTTATTGTTTGATAACTTTCTACGTAACAGAAGTAACTAGCAGTATTTTGTTGTTCCCAAATTTCAGAAGTATATAGGTTATATTCGTCACCCAGTCTGTTTTTGACGGATTTAGTATAAGCTAAAGTAAATACGAGTACATATTTGGGATTTTGGGCAGCCTATATAGTAGTTTCAATAGTTAGGTGGGCCTTGATGTAAAACTTTGAATACCTGGGTGGTCTACTTATACAGTATGTGGAAATTATTTAAAAAAAACTGAATACTAATAGAACACTTTTTTATAAAACAAACAGAATGTCTAATATCACTTTACCGGTATAATTTACCTTACAAACACTGACTCCATCTCGAACCTCCCTCTTTCTCTTACATAGATGTGGTATACAGTTTCAGAGCCTCTTGTACACTTGCAAGGTCGTTTGGGTGCAAAACTTTTTTCTTCTTTTTCACGGATTCTTGTGGCAAGAAAGATACATAAACGACAAGATGAATGAACAGCAGCCATATCTACAAGAGCCTTGAAAGAATCGGAAGGCCCATCATATTTCCATCTGTAAAATTAAGCAGAATTATTGAAAAGATTAAAAAAAAGTTTTATTTCATGTAAACTCGCGGTTTTTTTAAAGGGCATATATAGTGTAAGAAGAACAATTTACAATGTGTTTCACACAAGAACACGTACATGTAGCACATCTTTATTGACTATGCTCACGGTTAATTACCAAAAGACACACTACCGTTTTCCAATAACTTTAATCAACTGATAACTCGGTTAATCAGGATTTTAGTTTTATTTAAAAAATGTATTATACTTCGAAAACAGTAACAAATAACTTTAAAACGTAGAACTGTAACTTTTCAGTAACAGAATCATGTTTCATTTTTGCCAAATTTACTTATACTATATATAATTGTTGTATTAAATATATAAACCATCTCCAAGGTGGCCTAGTGGTACGGTGTCCCCAACGTCTCACAAGAGACCAGGGTTCAAACCTAGCGGGTGAACACCTTCGGATGGCCAGGGAAAAATCCAGAAATGTCCACAGGAATACCGGTTAGGCCGCATACTTCAGAGCCATAAAGGCTCGACTTCCTGGGTAACCTGAACAGGGATCCTTCTCCGTTTACTAAATATATAATTAAGATTATAACTAAGATCTTTGAATAAAGCGGTTTCAAAAGTTGTATGCATTAGAAATATATTCTGGGCAGCTTTCAACCTGTTCAGACCATTTGACCTATTCTCCTTTTAGATAACTCTGTAATTTGATCCATTTGACACAAACCAATCCGAAGTAAACGGGTCAAAAATGCAACCTTTATTTAAAACAGAATAGAGACTTGCCTTAATGATTCATTGAACGCAGCGGGATTCTCCGCAAGATATTTCATGGTCTTAGAAACTGGCTCAATATCTTTTAGTTCCTTAATATGTAAAATAGAGCCGGGTGCAGGAGCAAAATCTTGGATATTTGGAGGACCAACAACAACAGGGATAGTTCCTGCAAATTACAGAGTAGCTTCCCTTTATTAGCATGCATCATTAGGAAACATGATTTCAACTTTAATGCATTTTGCTTTGAACATATTGACGAGTTGTATGCATTAAAAAGCTGGCTTCTATAGTTCTATATGTTTTAGATCGTAAAATAAACTCTTGCAACTTAGCCAGCATAACCAAAAAGATACTCAAATGTTTAGCACTAGCTAAATCTACAGCTCTATACCTGCGACAAGGGACTGGAAGAACTTTTCAGTGACATAGTCTTCCTCATCTGAATTCTCAAAAGCCAAGCTAAATTTGTAACGCTTCAATGCTTCAACCTTGTTCACTGCCAAAAGAAGTGAAAAAAATGGTATTCATAATTTGTATCAGAATGACTTCTAATGAGTCAGGAAATATGAAAGCCAAATTTGTAACAAAAAACGACCAGCAGGGAAAAAAAATGCTTACCATTCCCATCACGGTTTCGGTGACAACCACCATAAGAATCAATCTTGACATCTGCCTTTTCAAGACCTTCAAGGGCTTGTAAGCGGAAGTTGCGAGCAGCACAGTTTGAAATGAATGCAGCTGCCAATGCTTTCTCAGTTTTGGGCTGAACTGGAGCCATTATATCATACTCTGCCCAGGAAAAGTAACCAACAGGGACATCCGAGGAGAGACTCGTTGTCATAACTATGTTGAACCCTTTTCTGAAACATAATACATTGTCAGAAATGTCTTTATACAAGTAGTAATTATGTAATCCAACATATATACTAATACTATGCTACTTTCTAACATAAATTTAAATGAACCATTAAAAGGATGATGAATATGCAAAAAAGAAGAAACTAAATTTTGTCTCCGATCACGTTCTACTGTCTAGACCAAAATAATAAACAGCATTATGGCTACAGATGTGGAGACACTCAAGTATACTCCAACCTAATAAGAATGGTTGAAACTTCCACAGTTCCACCCATAGCCCCATATGTTAGTCATCAAGCTTCTGTTCTTTTTCTTAAGCAGAAGCGCGAGGCTTCAAACTTGAGCTATTGACCCGGAGGACTTCAAAAAGCACAATTGAAGGTAAATGCAGATGAAGAGCATGTCCACAAAGAAGATGAGATCATCACTACGCCTAGTAACATACACAATTCATCCCAAAAACAGAAGAAATTCAGCTTCCTCACTCAAAGAATCTTCTCCAAATGAATCAGTGGAAGCGACTCAAGTAGCAGGAGTGTGCGAGAAAAATTCCTTAATGACAGATAGCAAAGAGAGGCTACATCGCGCTCCTTACTGAATATACTGCCAGTGTTGAAGAAAGATATGAAGACGGATGAATAGCAACTAGCCACGCATGAAGAACCCCAAGCCTTTGAAACAAATAGGACTTGAGACTATGTTGATAAGACAGTAAGTGAAATCCAATTGGTCATACGCAAAGGAATGCTACCAACATATTTTGTGACAGTAAGTATTTTGTCCAGCTTGCAAAGAACCCAGTGTTTAATGCTGAACAAAGAAAATCGAGATAAAAATCCACTTTGTAATAGAGTTGATTAATAATGGTCAAGTTGTAACAGAAAGGCGGACGAACAGTTGATAATCTTATGACCAAAAAAGCCAGACCAGTTTTGTTTGCAGCTGAAAAAATCAGATTAATTGTGGAGGTTGGTGGGGGATAGAAGACCTTGTTGATCGAATTATTTTCTATTTCCAGTAAAGCCCATTGTCAGGATAATTTAGTGGCTAACATGGCCCATTGTTGAGTCAAATTATCTACATGTCTCTTAATGCACTTTTAGGTCATAATTTAGTGGCTAACATGGCCCATTGTTGAGTCAAATTACATGTCTCTTAATGCACTTTTAGGTCTATTTGAGGGGCCTTACTTATTTTAGGCTTATCCCTATAATAGAGCAAATCATGAGTACAAAGTACAAACACAGCCAATCTGTGGCAATTGTTTACATATTGCATTTGCCAAATCAAGTCCACCAAATTTTCTTAACCTCCGTAACCACAACTGCTCACTTTCATTCAATTTGTGTGTCAGACATACCATAAACTTATTTTTGAGACATCTCAAGGCACTTTAACGAGCATCCTTACTCATTTCCCTGCACCCACATGGTCCTTTTATATGACAACAGCAAGAAAGGTGTGCCAGGTCATTTGTAGAGTAGAATACAACTCTGTGTCTGTCTGGACTCTGGAGTTCATAGTAGTATAATTTCAGATAGGGGCCAACTCAGTGCAACATTAAAGTATGTAGTGCATGTGTGATAATTTCAGATATAATTTGAATTAAGATGTCACTGCTGATTTTCACAAAAAACAAATTATAGTCCTGGAAAACGGACCGCGATGTATTGATGAATTGCATTAACTTAAGTGATTTTTCTAACTAACAGCCTTGCAATTGAACTCCTTATACATAAAGGCAACGAGGTAGATCCTGAGTGAGCAGATATTCACCAATAGGGCTGCTAGCCACTTTAACTTATATCTGCAGTGACAACTAAGTTATACTGCGTTACTGCCTATGCACTAATCTGTTGCAGCATAAAGTTCTGAAACTTAAAACTCCGCATGTGATACAAAAATATTCATATTCCGATGAGAGTCAGAACTACTAAGGGACTTGGCTAATATCTCATGTAACTTCTACTCAGTACTCACAAGTCACAAGGGCTTATTTCATCTCTTAAATCTCAGAATGAAATATATAGAAACTATAGGGTTAAAGCAACGTTATTGTAACGTGATTATTAAATGGGTTATCTCAGATAGTGCTTACCCACCGTCGTGCCGTAGCAATGTTGTTCTCAGCGTAGTATTGAGCTGATTCCATTGACCGAAGAACGCCAGCTGTATCAGCTCCAGGCGGCAACCCAAACACAGCATCGGCCTTCGTATTGCTAAAGCCAAATTTGCATTCTACGGCACAAGATTTCCACTCCTGCAAAAAAAAGTTATGTCAAGAACTATAGTCGTGATAACATGTTTTTTATAAGATTCAGGTTATTAAATGCAATCTTTTAAACAATTTCAAGGTGCCTATAAAAACCACTAATTTGTAAACAAATTTTGGCAAGATCAATAAACTTATAATCAACTTTAACACCTCATTCAAGAAGATCCAAACAAGTTTCCTAACAATAGAGAATTAACCTACAGAAGATGAAGATTTTTGGATACTACTTGTACCAAACTTGCATTCGGTAACTAGCATGAAGCTTTTTCTTTGTGAAAAGGTGAAGTTTTATAAACATGCAACTCGAAAAAGTAAACATGAACAAGAATTTCAGATACAGAGGCGGCTTCTAGTCGTTAATGACACAGATTGAATAAGGGCTAGCTTCTCAACCAATTCGAATTCTAATTCAAAAAAAATGTCACACTCACGCTTCTCGGACAGTGGAGCATTTAAACATGAATCAATGTCAATTGTTACTTAAATGCACCTGAATCTTGAGTAATCATAGTCTTTCACATGTTAACACATTCCTAACTAAAGTACAACTATTCCACATTCACGCCTCCATTCCTAAATTATTAATAATATTTTAAAATTCTATAGCCCGTAGGTAATGAATAATGATCTACCATTAACCCATGGTGTTAGTTTATTGTTATTAAGGCAAACAACTAACAACCACTTGGTTGGGGAGCATCTCAACCATACCGTTAGGCTACAAGCCCTTTGGATAACGATGGTTTTAGTTGTTTTAGTAATCTAACAGTTTAAAATTTCATTATGCAGTTAACAGTTTAAAATGCTATTTAAGCCTCCAAATTTGGAATATGTATCGCAACTCACAAGTATCATTTGATCAATCTCTTATCGCTACTCGAATAAGCCTTTGGGTATGTTTGGTAGCAAGCATTTAGGAGCAATTTGAAGCAACTAGCAACAAGGCGTTAGCGTTTTGCACAAAATGCTTGTTTGTAAACGAGCAACTAACATTCCTACTTTTTCTAAACGCTCCATATCAAAATGCTACTTCCAGTAGCATTTACGAGTAACTAGCGTTTCCACTTACTAATTATGACTATACAGCTATGTTACCAAACAGTTTATTAAAACAAATAACTACTGCTTTTGGCTTCAACGACTAATCACATATGTTTGGCAAAGAGCATTTAGCATTTTTGTCTTTTCTAAAAAACACTACTTTTCAATGCTAGTCGAATAACGTCATTCTACACTCTATAATCAGTTAATCACTAATGCATACAAACACTTTTATAAAATAAACACTCTTCCCGGCTATCTTATACGAGTAGTAAAATAACACTACACTTTATAATCACTAATACAACTACTTTTTGATACACTTTTATACCACAAACACCTATCGCTTACCCCTACTGCTAACTCTAACCGCCTACTGCAACACTATGAGGCTAAAAATGCCCCTAACTCTTGAGTATGCATAGTCTTTCGCATGATAGCCCATTCCTAACTAAACTTCAACTATTCCACATTCACGCCTCCATTCCTAAATTATTAATAATATTGTAAAATTCTATAGCCCGTAGGTAATGAATAATGATCTACCATTAACCCATGGTCTTAGTTTATTGTTATAAAGGCAAACAACTAACAACCACTTGCATCTCAAAGATACCGTTAGGCAAAGTCATTTAGCATTTTTGTCTTCTCTAAAAACGCTACTTTTCAAATGATACTCTAATAAGCCTTTAGCTTTTATGTCTATATACATAGGGGTGTTTGTTTAGGCATATATAACGGGCTTATGGCTTATTTGGTTTTCGGATTATGTTTCGTAATCTCACTTTTTGTGGCTTATTTTCAAACATTCCGGCATATATAAGCTTGTAAGCTTATATAAGTCGAAAAGTGTCGAAAACTTTGAAAATAAGCCACAAAAAGTGAGATTACGAAACATAATCCGAAAACCAAATAAGCCATAAGCCCGCTATATATGCCGAAACAAACACCCCTATACAAACACTTTAATAAAATGAATGCTCCTCGTGACACACAAATAACCATTACTCCGTATAAAATAAATAAAATAAAATAACAGCTACTGCTCACTAATACTGCTAACAAAACACGCATATTAATAAAATAAAATAACAACCTGTTCACCTCCAGTAACAACCACAGGCTCCTTATTAAAATCCCTAGAATACGCAACAGCATCCACTCTCTCCAACCACTCCTCACACCCCTCAGACGACGACGACGATGACGTGTCAATGTCATCACTACTTTTCAATGACACGTCATCAAAGTGATAAAACGAATCAGTCCACGAAACAAACAAGTCGTTGGTATTGTTCTTAATGAAATCTAACCGGCCTAAGAAAGTGATCTCGGCTATAAATACTAGGACTAGAAATAAGGGTAACAGATTTGACCATTTTTTTCTTTGTTGTTGTTGTTGGTTATGATGATGATGATCTGGCATGGTTTGTGATGAGTGGATCTGGTTATGGGGATTTTAGGGTTTTGGGTTTGAAGGAGTCAATGGGTTTGACTTTTGGTTGACTTAATAATAAGGTTTTGATGAAATGAGATGAGAGTATGATGCTTGCTACCTAACCGAGTAACCGTTTATAACTAGAAAAGACGATGTTGTTCTTAAACGGCACGCCAATCCTGGATTAGGTGGAAGGGATTAGTGGGAGGAGCGTGGGACCACTAGGATCATACAAGCAAATTTTATGTGTATGAAGTAAAAACATATGTGTACATATCACCTCCCATACTTAATACCTTTCTAAATTTTTTATTTATTATTATTTTTTTTTATTATAAAAACTGTGAAAATAAAAATTACAAAAAAAAAAATATAAAGTTTGATAAGTTCAAAGTAATAAAATACAAAAAATACGAAGCAGAAAACTATAAAAAAGAACTGTCTTGTATTGTTAATAAAGTGGGTAAAACTGCTGAAAAAAATACAAAACTAAAAATGTTAAGTTTGACATGTTAAAAATAGTAAAAGATAAAAGATACGGAACAAAAAAATATAAAAATTATCTTGTACTGTTAATAAAGTGGGTAAAAGAGGAATATAAGGGGTATAAAAGAGCACGGTGCAATGTGAGCATGGCGTGATATTGGAATTTTTGGTGCTCTATGCATAGCCATACTACACCGCCTGTAGGCGGGCTTGAATTCGGCTCGTTTCTACCTCTAAATAATTGTAACTCGAATTTATTTTGTATTATTTTGCAAATGCATGTAATATTTTTTACTTTTGGACCAAATAAGTTGTCATGGCTTATCTCTTTAAACTTTCTAATTTTGACTACAGTAACTTGTTGAAAAGATATTTGAAGGCCTAACCCCAAACTTGCTTGATGCATGTAAGGTTTGACTTTTAACTTGGGCTCTGCGTAGAAATTTCAATACTCCTACCACTAGGGTTCATCTTAAGGTAGGATTAGGTGGATTTTTAGTTTTAAAAATATGGATTCGACATGCCTATGCTATTGTTCGGGTTCACTGTTTGGGTGTTGTTCATATTCTGGTTAGTTCAGATCTTGGTTTAGGCCAAGCGATTATGATGTGAAGTTCGGGTTATTGGTCACTTATGATGCCAAATGTTCAGGTCATGGTGGAGTTTGTGGTTCACGCCATCGTAGTTATGGGCATATCTTGAAGTGTTTGTTTAAACACAACACACACCCAAAAGTTCAGCACACAAACAGTCACAAGCCCACTATTATCATCATCACTCTTCGCCTATATAAAACACACCAAATACCCCCTTTATCTTCGTCAAACAAATTGATGAAGCCTAAATTCAAATGTTTTCCGTGTTTTTTTCCCTTTATTTTTAAGTAATCTAACAATGTCCTTTTTCTTTTTCTTTTTATTTTTCTCTTTTATCTTTTTTTCCTTTTTCTTTTTTATGTTATATTTTGAGTTTATCGGCTTTGTGTTTTGATTTTGCAGCAAATTGGGATAATTATCATGATTAGAAGAATGTTTTAAGATATGGACCAAAAGCTGGAGAAAATATCAAATTTTCTTTTATCGACAATACTGGAGACGTTGTCGACAATCTAGAATACTTAGTGAATGTTGAATTTGAAACAGGCTAGGAGAGTCACCAATTGGCGACAACAGAGAGCCACATATTTTGGGTCAATATTTGAAACGTCGTCGCTGCAAATGACGACGTGCTATGACTTGAAGAGATTTAAAACATTTTATGAACATTAAAGATCACCACGTCGTCACTATAAAGTGTGAAGCCCCTTGCTAACCTAAGACGTGGTCGCGAATAGGATCCCTAGCTACTTGAAAAATGATTGTGATGCGGTTCGAGGGCAAACGTCTTCGCAAACACCCAGGACGTAGGCAACATCATCCTTTAGTGAACACGTTTTTCTCTATTGATTGTTATAGTTTTTTATTTCGGTAATAAACTCTTAAAAACCTGAAATCTTAAATGCTTTTATAAACGAATATAAAATATCAAAAATACATCTTTTGTAAAAATCGGCCCATGTGGCCAATTAATCCCCGCATAATCGCTGATCACTCACTAAGTGCCTTGATTTATCATAATCGGCCGATTTAATCGCTTTGGTCAAAGATCGCTTAAAAATCAGTCAACAAACCGATTAATGAGATAAAATCGGACAAAATTGGTCTAATCGGATTAATCGTACAAAATCACTTAAAATTCGGTCAACAAAATCGCTTAAAAGTCGGACAAAATCGCTTAAAAATTGGTAAACAAACCGATTGATCGGACAAAATCAGTCAAAGATCGCTTAAATATGGTCAACAAACCGAGTAGTATCTATGTTTGAATTTAAACTTTGAAGAATTATATATTGTGTTTATATTTGAACACTTGAAATATTTGCACTTTGATGCATTATGTTTATCTTATACATATAATATAATATAATATCTAAAGTTACAATTTTGTACATAAAAATTCCAATCTGAATCTCCGATTAATCTCCGCCTAACCGATTAATCGCTAGGCCCTATCCGACCGCCTTGCCCTATCCGACCGCCTCACTAGCGCCTAGCGATTTTTACAACCATAAAAAATAGTAACATCTTATTGGATTGTAGGAGCAAGCCCCGATGCCTTTTCGTTATTCCTTTGGAGAACTCATTTACTGGTACTTTTCTAAACTATCTATGTGACTTTAATAAACATGTTTTTCACTATTGACTTGCATTTGTGTGGTTGTAAAATGTGACTTGAATTTCTGCGATATTGTCTACACTTGTATCCTTCAATTTAAATGAAATTGATCTACAAAGAATGAAAAAGGTGTGTGTTGGTTGGTTCCTAAAAAATAGAGATGATTATGATGAATCTTTAAAAACAAAGACAACTCAAAATAAAATGAAAAAGGGTGTTAATGTATTATAGTCCTTTCATATGGCACCTTAAGTTACCTTACAGGGATGATGATTTTTCTTTTTAAATTAGGACTATACCTTTAAATTAACCAAACCACAAGGACCACTTTTGCAATTTACTCAAAAACAAGTATATGTATGACAAAGAATTATATATATATAAGTTGTCATTTTGTAATTTTTAACTTTAAAGGATTTCTTTTGACAACTTGTGAATTAAAAAGGACCTTTGATGATATTTTTCATGTTTTGAAATACCAGGGACTAGTTTTGCCATTTTGTAAAAGTTTAGGGACTGAAACTGCCAATTATGCAAACTTGACTGTTTTTCATTAGTTTTCAATCCTTTTGTATCTGAAACACATAAAAACACATTTTCATGATATTTTATGTATTTTAAGGTATTTCTGTGTGTTTTCAGATGTTTTGGCAGTCTAAATGTGANCAGAAACAAGGCAAATGGACCGATCTATAAGTTTGGGTGATAATAAGTCTTGCCGGAAAATTTTGCCTTAAAAGTTTTCCGGTGATGGTCGTTGGCCGGAAAAGGTAACCGGAGGGGTGGGGTGAGAGAGAGGAGATAGAGAGAGTGTGTGTGTATAAATGAGAGGTGAGGAAATGAATAAAAATATAGTTTTTTATATTTTTGAAAAGGACTAAATCTGGACAAAACAAACTCAAGGGGTGGAACTATAACTGCTGGGCGGAGGGACCTAAGGGGTCAAATAGCTAAACGTTTTGATAAAACACTCCGTGACCCATTTGACGTACCAAACGGACTCGAAAAATTATGAAACTTACGTCATTGTTCTCGAGATAATTTTTCCAATAAAAACGAATATAAATATGTAAAACTTTCTCGAAATTAATTTATTTGGCAAATTTGATTCGTAAAAACTTTAAAACATGTATATTGTAAAACCGAAAACACATAATGTACCACCAACTCTTCCATCAAAATCTCTTTCCATTTTTTATGGAAAATAAATTATGAAACAACAAAGTGCAAGTCACACCATCTGCTAAAAAACAACTAAAATGTACAAAATCTGTCTTTGCAAGGTAGATCCTTCGGGACTAACGACGCAACGCGTCGATAATCTTAAGGACTTTTTTCATAGAAAAATATAAGTTCCACAATTAATTTTCAAAAAATAGTCCTTATATTTCTTATATTTATCAGGCTAAAAATAAATCAATGGGGCAAAAATAAAAAATAAGGGGCAGAGGGGTCTGTTTTGCCAAAGTGGCAATTCTTTTAACATATTCCCTATAGGGCTCATTTGTCGTACCAAACGAACTTGAAAAAAATATGAAACTTGCGCCACTGTTCTCGAAATATAAATGAGTATAAATACGTATAACTTTCTCGAAGTTTATTTATTTGGAAAATTCGATTCGTTTCGTGCTTTCTATTTTTAAACCGTATATCCCAAAATATGCAAATACATATTCACTTAATAACAAATTAGGCCAGATTACGACACAATAAAAAAAAATTACTTAACAATACAATAAGTTTACAAATACTAACAAAACTAACCACCTCTATAACAATAAAAACACAAAACATACATAAAACGGAATTACAACATTGTGAAAAACAACATGATACGACACAAACCAATATTGCAAAATCAAGTAGCCTTTAAACCCATTAAACCTATAATACGCAAAACAAAAAAAATACAACACAAAACACATATCTATACACTCCCGCCGCAACGCGCGGGTTTCCAAACTCGTTAGGTGTAAATTGCAAAAATCGTTCTTATAGTTTGGCCAAATTGCATGTTCAGTCCTCATCTTTTCGATAGTGCACTCTTCATCTTTGTGAGAAACTTATAAGGATACTCTTGGTCCATGGCCAAAATTAAATGACTAAATTACTCTGACCAAAGTGAAAGAGAAGACGAAAAAGTTAATTTAATAATTTAACTTTAGCCAGTGACGAAATTTGCATTTGTAAGTTTCTCACAAAGATGAGTGGCCTTTCGAAAAGATAGCGATTGAACTTACTATTTAGCCAAACCACAGGGACAATTTTTGCAATTTACTCAAGAATAATTAAAAAATAACCAGCACATTTAAATTTTAAAACCTAAGTACTACTCAAAATACGTACTACTCCTTCTTAGATGTACTTCTATTCTTACATGTACTACTTTCATATAAGGTAACTACGTGAATACACTATTGTATTGTATACACCCGCGTTGACCATGGACGATCCGTCATCGTCAACATGGGATTGGAATCACTTACTTGATTTCGACATCGACGACGATCACTTACCATTACCAACTGATGACTTACATGCATCGAGTTCGAATGGTAATGTTAGAATTAGAAAACGTGATGCACAGCTTGCAGCTGAAGAGGAAGATGCGAATAATAATAATAATAAAAAGAAGACAACGTTGAAAAGGAACACGAATACGACGTGTCAGGTTCCAGGCTGTGAAGTGGATATTAGTGAGCTTAAAGGATATCATAAACGACACCGGGTTTGTCTTGACTGTGCTAATGCTAGCAATGTTGTGATTGATGGTATTCACAAGAGATATTGTCAGCAGTGTGCAAAGTAAGTTTATTGTTATTTCGTCGTTCTGTTTATTAGAATATCGTGTCGTTTATATAATTTTATCTTAGAAACCTTTTGATTTGTTAATTCTGAACTCTTTAGAACCTAGAGCTTCCTTCATTTAGATAATTAGAGGTAAGGGAGGACTGAGGAGGGTTCCCGGTGGTGCTTGTGAATAGGGCCGTCTTTTAGGGTGTGCAAGGTGAGCAACCGCTCAGGGCCCTAAAATTTTTAAGGGCCTCAAAATTTGTCCCGTTAACAATTATATGCATGTGTACACATATTTTTCACGAAGAAAAAAGTCTTTAGACGAGAAAATATCTTAAATGAGTAATATGTTAGAAAGTTTAGATAACTAATTGCATTATATCTTATAAACACTGACACTTTATATATAACATTCCTTATCGAAAGGCCTCATATTTAATTTCGTCCAGGGCTCTAAAAAATTTCATAAATTCATGGGACGGCCCTGCTTGTGAACAATGGCGGAACTATAGAGGGGCATGGGAGGACCCCGGCCTCCCAAAACCTTGGCACAATAGTGTTATGTACTTGATATGTTTAGGGGTAAATATTCTATAATTACGTGGCCCTTTAATAAAGTTGAGCAATAAGAAAACCCTGCACACCATTTAAGTTATATCTTATCTATGCTCCACCAAATCTGCTTGATATGTTGATGGCATTTATTTCATAAACCTGCAAATCTTTGAAAATTCTTATTGTCAAGTTTTCATAATTTACTTCTAATTGCATAACCTGTTTTAAGTTTTAATCCGACTTTCGATTTTCTTGTATCTTTGTTACCTTTCTTGGCAATATGTACTAGCTTATTATTCTTCAACTATTTTCTTATTGAGTCTTGGTTAGCAGGTCATATTACTAGTTACAATTCAAAAAACTAACACCCTTTATTTTAGTCATTGACATTGCATATTCAAGGCATTCGTTTATATACATGACTTTTTTTAACAGCCTTCGCACATATCCAACTATATATAGAGGATTTTTTTACATATAAAGTACTAGTTTGAAAACTTTGATTTCGGCTCCCCAATGAAAATGTTCAAGTTCCACCACTGCTTGTGAACCACATGAATTTTTCTACCACCAGAATGATTTTTCCTCCATTGTGTAAGATTATGTCAAAAATTATACTTTGTCCAAGATATATGTGTTATAAGCCTCTTATAGTTTCAATAGGATATGATGCACCATATTAAATCCATATTAACTATTAGATGGGTAAATATCTAAATGCATTTTGAACTATACAAAGAGTATTCTCTACTATGGATAAAAAAACACACCCATAGGGACAATGCCGTCGCGCGGTTTTCTGTGACCCTAGGCAATGACAACAAATAACGCTATTAGGCTATTACACTTTTAAATTAAAGAGAAATTAAATTTGTATTATATTATATGACTCATATATTTTAATATCTAACGTATTTACATATACAAGAATAAGAAATCTGTGGTCCCGACCGGCCTTTTAAGTGAAGGCTTGGGGCGACGGCATCGGCGACTTGCACACCCCTTGAGCCCCTGGGATAGTCAAATACTCTATAACACCTTTCAAATGCCAAAATAAAGTACACATTGTGAGAAAAACAAAATGTTAACCTCCAAACAAGTTTCATTAATAACACTTGATTCTTCGGCATTCAAATTGACATCTTAATGGGCGGTTTCACCAAGTGTGTGTATGTCATTCCATGGGAAAGCTATGTTGTGACTGTGATTGTGATTCACTCTCATGAAATGTATCCTCGTTTTTGAATTAATCTATAGACGCACCAAGTTCCATATGTAACTTCTTTTATTTATTTATTTATTTTTATTTATTTTTTTTTTGATTTTCCTCATTTTTGTTACAGTTTCTTCTCACTTTCACAAATGAATAAGAATTATGTGAGATTTTCATCTCGAACATGTTCACATATGACATATGCTAGGAGCCTAGGATAGTTTTTTGCAATACAAACAATTTTGTTTTACCATGTTTTTACAATATTGGTTGTTTCATTGGAAGTTCTCATAAATATTGGTTTCCTAGAACCAGGTACTGAACATGCAAATGAATATTCTAGTCCTTGTACGTACTACTAGTGATCGAGTCACATAGCAATATAGGCATGAATCCATGTGAATTGACTTGCATTTATCTTTGATATATTAGCATATGTGCTTACAAACTTACCATGTTGTAGGTTTCATGTTCTGTCAGATTTTGATGAAGGTAAGCGTAGTTGCCGAAGAAAATTAGAACGTCATAATAACCGGCGTAGAAGAAAATCCGTAGATCCCAAGGGATCTAAACCTCAGATAGCAGATTATAATGAGGGTTATGATGAAGCTGGAAAAGGTGACAATAACAGTTTAAGATAATTAGTCTCATATCAGCTACAAAGAAACTGATTATCCAAGTTTAAGATAACCTAACTTAACAGACTCGTACTCCCATTGGGCAAATTATTCAAAAAAGTATTATACTTGCCACTATTTCATCTTCTGGGTAGCTAACTATTTTTTTTCATTTTGAGGGTAATTTTCTTTCAAATTCATCATCTTTAGGGTATTTTGCGAAATTTTTTGACATTTTTGCCCCTCGTAGCTAATACAAATTTTTTTTCCCCGAAGGGCAAAAATGTCACATATTACCCTAAAGATGATGAATTTGAAAGAAAATTACCCTCAAAATGAAAAAAAAAATAGTTCGCTACCCAGAAGATGAAACAGTGGCAAGTATAATATTTTTTTTTAATAATTTGCCCTTTTGATTTCTTTAGATAACGACCAAGTGCTTCGGGTATAATGAGTTTTAGTGTGATTATGAAATGCACATGTGCCCTACGCCAATAGGCTTACGGGATAGAACCTGATGCATTAGATGAATATTTACAAATAGATGAACACTGTGCACACGATTGTCTAGATTTTTTTTACTATGTGCATAATCCATTTGTTTGGGAGGCAGTTTTTAAGAAAACCAAACGAGGAAGACATTCGCAACTTATACCACACACATAGCATGGTTCATAAGATTCCGAGAATGTTGGGAAGCATCGATTGTATGCACTAGGAATGGAAGAATTGTCCGAACGAATGGCAAGGGCAATTTCACAGAGGTGATAAAAAGTATCCAACTATAATGCTTGAAGCCGTTGCGTCGTATGATTTGTGGATTTGGCATGCATTTTTTGGTGTGGTAGGAATAACGATCTTACCGTTTTGTATAATTCTCCGTTATTCGACGACCTGATTGATGATATTGGCGATCAAGTTCCGTTTGAAGTATACGGACATTCATTTAAACATGGATATTATCTAGCTGATGGAATTTAGCGTTTGTCAAATCCTTTACTGTTGCAAGCGACCCAAAAAACGCCGCATGGAAAGTGAAACAAGAAAGTGCTCGAAAGATATCGAAAGAGCTTTTGGTGTCATCCAAGGACATTGGCATATTATTGCCCAACCGGCGCGTGCATTTATTGTAGGCAAGTTACGGAGAATCATGTACTCGTGCATCATAATGCATAACATGATTTTGAAAGATCAAAAAATTTCGATATCCGAAGCTACCGAAATTTATATTCCTCCAACACCAAATATGCAGCAGACATGGGTTGAACGTTGCGCAACGCAAAGAAGAAAAACCAAAGAACTACACCATAAACGCACACACGCAAGGCTTCAACGATGTCTCATCGAGCATGTTTGTCAACAACAACAATGGGAAGAATTTCAACGGAATAGGAATAATTAGTATCGTATGTTTTTTATNTATGTTGTATTATTTTTTATAATTAGTGAAATGAATTTATTTTATTTAATGAAATGAATAAAAAAATAAAGTTGTAAGTGGTGGGGCTCAAATGAAGAAGTTGAGGTTAGTTGTTTAGTGAGGAGGGGGTTAGTTGTGAAGAAGTGTTGGGTGATTTGGCACATGTGAGGCCCGAATGAAGAGGTAAAGCTAGCCATCCACACCTTGTGCTCTTAGAAAAATAGCAAAAGGCAAAAGAGCTTAGATTTATTACAATACTACAAATCATTTCCAATAGGCAAATTTTGACATCTTTAAAGAACTAGACTCACGATACTTGTTAAAAGAATCATTGAAGTTATGTTAAAAAAGTATTATAGAAGTAAAATAAACAAAAAGTAAAAGTTAGGAATGATATAAATTTTCATATTGTATCTGTAAACTTCACATATTTTGTAACAGGTGTGTGGAAAACGAATATTAAAACGTAATATTAACAAGTAAGTCATATACTCTATGATATATAAGCTAGCAACAATTTCTTGCTTCAACCAATGTGGGTTTAAATGTTGCAGTGATCTTCATAAGAAGATATACTAAGGCACCTATATGTACTGGCGATGCATTCAACTTAATTGATATTATATGTAGCATCTTTGATGGTTATTCCGTGTATCTTTCGAACCTATTTGATTAAAGGGTACCTATGAAGATTTCTGGGTACATAATTAGAGCATTAGCAATGGTAACGTGAGAAGCTGAGTTATAGGGCAATAACGCGCGTTATTTGCGTTACTATTGCATCCTCCACGTTAACGCAGCATTAACGTGGGACGTTAACCCACTAACGCTGCGTTTTCGTGGCTTTGTTTAAAAAAAAAAATCAATTCTCCCCCTACAACGGCTCTATTTTAGACCGTTTAAAAAAAAAATCACTTTCACCCCCCCCCCCTCTTTTACAAACGGCTATATGTGTATTTTGAAAAAAAAAAAAAAAATCAAATCAAATAAACACACCTATAAATACCAACTAAACACATACATATTTTTCATACATCCACTACTAATTCTCCACTCTTTATACTTCCTATATAAGAAAAAAAAACATTATTCACTCATAATGGATCCAAATCAAAATAACGAATTTGGTACGAGTTGGTCAGACATTGATGACGAAGAGGACATACAGTTTATGGTTAATGCGTTCGAGTTACATCAGCGCTTACAAGAAGAAGAAGAAGAAGAAGCTCAACCCTTTTTTCACCGTACCCACATATATCGTGAATGTGAGATTGCTGAGGAACGTTTACAAAATAGCTATTTCGTTCAAGGTTGCAAGTATACGCACGGTAAATTCCGTAGGAGGTTTCGTATGAGCCGGAAACTATTTCTACAAATAGTCAAAGGTATTGAATCTTACGAATCCGATGATATTCCGGATCACTTTAAATTCTTTAAGTTAGGACCCGATTGCACGGGTCGGGGGAGTATTAGTGCACTATGAAGTGTACGTCTGCAATACGCCAACTGGCGTACGACACCGCCCCAGATGCGTTCGATGAGTATCTGCAAATAGGTGAGACTACATCACGTCTTTGTCTAGATAATTTTAACATGTGTGTTATGGATTTGTATATGCATGAGTTTTTAAGAGCACCAACATGGTCTGACATTCAACGTATTTACGAATTGCATGAACGTCAACATGGTTTTCCGGGTATGCTTGGTAGCATTGATTGCATGCATTGGGCGTGGAAAAATTGTCCGGTGGCTTGGTAGGGGCAATTTGGTAGGGGTGATAAAAGATACCCAACGATAATGCTTGAAGCTGTTGCTTCACAAGATTTGTGGATTTGGCATGCTTTTTTTGGTATGGCAAGGGCAAATAATGATATTAATGTTTTAGATAACTCTAACTTGTTCGACAACATTCTTGCTAACGAATCCCCAAGGGCACCCTACATGGTAAATGGAAGAAGGTATGAACAGGGGTATTACTTAGCTGACGGAATTTACCCGCAGTGGTCAACTTTCGTCAAATCCTTCTCGGCCACGACTGACGAGAAACATAGTTACTTTAAAAGGAAGCAAGAAAGTGCGCGCAAGGATATCGAACGTGCTTTTGGTGTGCTCCAAGGACGTTGGGGTATACTACAACAACCGGCACGACAATGAGAAATTGCCAAGATACGACGAATCATGTATACCTGCATTATTTTGCATAACATGATCCTAAAAGATCAAAAGTTTACCCTTCGTGAGTATGGCAGAATGTGGGTGGATCCGGCCCCAAATTTGAGTCAACAAAGGTGGATCGACAGGTGTAATACGCAGATGCGCAAGACAAGGGAAATGCGCGACGCAGGAACGCATACTCAACTCCAACGAGACCTCATGGAGCATGTTTGGCAGAAACGTCTTCAACACCAACAACAACACGAACAAGAATATTCCGAAGACGATGAATAAGTAGTTGTAATTCGTTTGTTTTAATTTCCTATGTTTCGTTTTTTTTTCTTAATCGTTGTTCTTGTTATTTTATATTTCGTATTGTAAGCTTTTAAGTTTTAATGTTATGTGGTTTATTAAATGAATTGTTGGTTTTAGTTTAGGGGGTGAATTTGAAAATAGTTGAAGTTAATGTGTTAAAGCTAAGTTATTGCTGAGTTATTGATGTGGGTGTTGAGTTAAAGTGTTGAGTTATTGTGTTAAAGCTGACGTGGCGCTGACGTGACGCTGAGTTATTGAATAACCTGAGTTATTGTTGCACATGCTCTTAGTGTTAGTGTAACGGTCCTCAAATTTCATAACATAAAACTGAGGTAAAAAGAGTATTATACAAACTTCATTTGATAAAAAAATTGAATCCTGTTAACATTAAACACAATGAACCATGGATAGTCAACTTAATAGATTTTCACAAAATAGTTAGACCCCGATCACAAATTATTTCTACTTTTCTAGCATCATAAATTTTGTTAGCTACGCCAATTTTGCAATATATAAAGAGTATGTTTGGCGCAATGGGCTGAGGTTGGGCTGGGGCTAGGGCTGGGGCTGAGGCTTTTATTATAAGCCGAAAGTTGAAGCTTATATTTTTATAAAGCTGTTTGGCGAATTAATTAGAGTTGAAGCTTATTAATATAAAATCATATAAAAATACATGAAATTAAATTTACATATATTTACAGCTTTTATGTGATATTTTATTATTATATTTTTAAAGGTAGTTTAGTAATTTAACTAACCATAAACCCCTATAAGCCTCATTTTATGAGCTTGGGCTTATAGAGGCTTATGACTTATTTTATAAACTAACTTATTTTAAAAGCTCAAGCCCGTATAAGCCCTTGCCAGACACAGCCAAAATCTTCGTGATTCGTCATACGCATTCATAAACTCATAAGTCATACATTTAATCAAATGAATATTGAGATATTGATTCTACTTTTGAAATGGATCATTAGGTCAACAACTCTTTGATAAAGCTCCATGTTTTATTGTTTAGAATTCCTAATATACGAAATATCTCAGAGTGAGTATGAATTTGGTGTCAAGTGGTCCAAAACGAACTAAATTGATTGCACTCGATTTTCATTGATAAGTCGTTCAGTTTTAGCCTACGAATCATTTATTACAACTTATCCATGTTATCACATTCGGTTATTCAATTCACAAAAAAAAAAAAAAATTTCAATTGAGATCTTGGAGTGATACATAAAGTTTGATTGTAATTTTTATTTGATTAGTCCAAAAAATTAAATATTAGTTTTTGTGAGTTTCAGGATTGACTATCGTTTTTTTATTTATTATTATTATTATTTTTTCGAATGGTTAAGTTATGACACACAATGATATCCTAATTAGACAAGGCCAAACTACAAAACTAATATATCAAACCGGAACCAAACTATTTTTCATTTTGTTCGGTCTTTGTATTTCATACGGAGTATTTCTAAGAATGAGCTATAGTTTCTCTTATTGTATAACCATGCATATTCACTCGTTTGTTTTATCGTAAAGTTTCTCTAATGATATTTAACCACATACAATCACCGTCTATATTCACAATTATAGATGAAAAAAATTACTGTATAACTTTGTCTTGGTAAAGGAGATAGACTTGTGAGCATGTCACCATACAAGTCTTTAAATTTTCGTAATAATGCCAGTGAGGTCAAACGACACTAGGATCATTAACATGAATAAAGTCAAAATAATAATGAGATTAAATGATAACGTATAATGTTTTTGTTCCACTAAATATGACTAAGCTAGATACAAAAAAGAATCTGACCAATATAATATAATATAATATAATTAAACATAAATTAATAATAATGTTATAATAATAATATACTTTTTTCGTTTCAAAATTATTGTTAAAGACAAAAATCATATAGTTTAATAAAAAGTTGAGCCACTTTAATTTTCAACCACTTAAAATAGAATATTCTCCCATTAAATTCTCTATTTTTTAGAAAGTTGACAATTATTTTAAAATATTCTGAAAAGAAAATATAAATTATTATTTTGAGACTGAAGAAGTAATAATTTATCGTAACTGAATACTCAACTTGGTTTGCATAACGTTTTTGAAGTTGTCATAATTTTTGTCAAAGAAATTATAATCTAAAAGAACATTAATTTACAATGAACTATAACGCGTAGTAATTGTAATATCCTAAAATGAATTAAAAGAAAAATTGCGCGTGTTTAAATCAAAGTCAAAACTATCAAAACAAAAATTATTATATTATTATAAATAATGATAGAAATAATAATAATAAAATAGCTAAATTCTAGTAATAATTCAGGGCCGGATTTGAGCATGTGCAGAGTGCCCAACCGCACAGGGCCTCCGTATTTTCGAGGGGCCCCAAGATTTTTGACGCAGGGCTAAATTTAGTTTGGGTTTTGGTGTAAATATGATGAGTACGTAACCTAAAAGATAATGTAGTTTGATATTGGCATATTGTTGTGAAAAATCTACTAGCTAGCTTCAAGTTTCAAATGATTTTTTTAAACATGGAAACCAGGCCATATATGAGGAAGACGATGACTTTTTGTCATTTTCACATGGCACCCTCAAGTTTAAAGAATTTACCCTATTGTCTTATCTTTTAGTTTAATTTTCAAATGGGTCCAAATAGGTTTAATAACTTGACAGTTTCACCCCAAGTTTGATAATTGATATTTTATGTTAAGAATGGATCCACTTTGTATATGAAGTTATAGAACTTTTATAATTTTTCAATAAAAATATTTCAAGGGTGATCAATCGTGACATTTATACTTTTCTAACATTTTCTTATACTTATAAAACTTTTTTTAGTATTTCCATTTTGTGTAAATAATTTTTTTTGTTTCGTAGCGATCTAAGTTGTAGTTGTCGCACAGGGCCCCCAAAATCCACGGACCGGCCCTACTAATAATAGAAGTTTTTAAGTTTTACTTTAACTAGTTTTATAACCTATGTACGCACAGGGTTTGGGTAAATAGTATAATGGGTAATAATATTTCAATACACTTGTTTTGAAGTTAAATATTGTGACAATTTACAAATTTATGATTTTGTAATGTTAAGATTTTTTTATAAAACTTTATTAAGTTTTTAATACTTATATAGTTTTAACAGTTGTACATGTAAAAGTTTTTACATAATTTTTTTTATTATGTGTTAATATCGATTACTATTTTGTATAGGTTTTTGTTGCACAAAGGATTTTACTTTATTTAACTGACTTGGTGTTTAAGTTGATCTTATTTTAATTTAACTATTTCTATCTTGTAATGTCGTCTATTTATTTTCATCTCACAATAATGTCTGAGATCGTGACTTTATTTTGATATTTATATTTTTGTTAATAATAATTTAAGAAGATATTTAAACTCGTGAGCAGGTTAAACTTATAAAGATAAATAACATGAGTCGTTATTGAATGTTGATAATTAATAAAGAATATATATATATTATAAGTATATATATATAATATATATTAATAATAATAATAAAAATATATAATATATATATTATATATATATTATTATATATATATTATTATATATATATCTGGATATCATTTCGACTAGTACTGTTAATAAAATGGGTTAAAACTGGTCGAAGAAAAAAAAATAATGAAACATAAAATATAAAGATAACAAGTCAAACAATTAAAACAAAAAAAAGAAACAAAAAATATAAAAACTTTCTATTATATCGATAAAGCCAAAATATCAAATATCAAGAGGGTTGAGAAAGGAGTAGTAATGTTAAAAAAAAAAAAAATAAAAAAAAAAAAAAAAAAAAAGGTTAAGCGGGCACTAATAGTACCACCCTTTCGTAAAAGGTTCAGTAACCTCTAAACCAACAAGCTTAATGTTTTAACACGTTTACATGTTTAGTCTTTTAACAAATGAACCCTTAAATTTATTAAACTTTATATATTTAAATTTACTACACCATTTTCTTTATTATTGCTATTATTTTCTTTTAGTGGGAGTTCATACGAACCCTTTTATAGAAGGGTTTCGTGAGGCCCTGTGTATTGCAGATTTATACGGTGTGCATCGCGGTTTGTACATTTTGACCAAAACATCTTATTGTCACATAATAAGAAGGTCTTAATAACATAACTCTTTTTTTTTAGAAACATATTGTTAGCTAAAGTTTTATTACGTAAGAAACAAAACAAATGCATTTGCCACGTTGCAACGTGTGGGCTTAACATCTAGTTACAATTAACTATATTGAAAATAAAAAATGTTTGCAATGTAATCTAAGATTATATTTTCCTATTTCTAAAACCAAAAAATTGCATGACGTAATGAAAAAGGTGGTTTAGGGGTTGGAAGCATAAAAGCATTCAATCTTGCGTTATTACAAAAATGGCGTTGGAGGTTCGTTACTCAGCCGGAGATGTTATGGGTTAAGTTATTAAAAGCCATTCATGATAAAGAAGCTGGTTTAGATTTCAAAGGGTGCGGTTCCAATGGGGTTTGGGCAAAGATTGTTGGCTCATTTAATACATTACATTCTAGCGGGATTGTTACAAAAGGCACTTTAAAATGTAAAGTAGGAGATGGATCTTCTGTGCGCTTTTGGAAGGATACGTGGCTCGGCGATGGTCCACTTTCTACTCGGTATAACAGATTATTTAGACTTGACTCGAATGAAGAATGTCTTATAAATGAACGTTTCGTTAATGGCAACTGGTCCTGGTGTTGGAATCGTCCTGTAGACTCTGGCCGTACGAGGATAAATCCTTTCGAATACTAACGTTTTTTGTTTCGTCAATTCTTGGGTCAATTCTGAGTCGAGCTCGAGTGAGATACAATTTTGCCACATCATATTTTAATCATTTTCTTCTTCTCCCCCTCAAAAATAGCATATCAAATGTTGTTTTTGCAAACGATTTTGATTAAAATATGCTTTTTAAGTCTTATGGGGAGTTATCATCAAAGATTTGAGATTTTAAGAACGATGTTTTGGTACAAGTACTCCCCCTCAACTTGTGGATACTCATTGAGGTGAAATACTTGTCTATTGAGTAGAATTGTGAAAATCTGAAAAGTGTAATAAATTCTACTCAAAAGTAAGAAGCCTTCGCTCCTTATCTTAGGATTGTAGCACTGAAGCGTACCACAGGGTCCTTTCTTTACAAGGTATGGGTTGTGCACTGTTATGTGTACAAGGTATGGGTATGGGTCCTTTCTTTACAAGGTATGGGTATGGGTTGTGCACTGTTATGGGTTGTTTTCTTTACAAGTGGTATCAATCGCTAGAAGAAGGTGTAGACAATAACGATAACGTTAAACAATAACAACGATATATAATTCGTTAGCATTTTCCAGTAGGATAAGCTCTAGATATGCTATACAATAAATTTGTTTCTTAATATTATAAATATATAACATTTTTTCAATGTGTTTGACCTAAAAAGGTTAGGATTAAGTTTTACGTTAAATGTCACTTCAAGCTCACGTCGATTCCGGTCCAAAAATGAAGCCCAACTGATCCAAAAAAAAAATTCGGACCTTGATGTAGTAAGAGCCCAACCTTTTTTACTAAACTAAAAGCCCAAGTCCAATTTAAACAATTATTAAACCTAAATCTTTCGGACTTACAAAAACACCACTTCTAACACTTTAACCCTAAAAAAAACGCAGACACAATTTTCACACAAACTGCTCCGCTTATCATTCTTGTTCTTACCAACACGCAGACACAAAAATAATTCGTCCCTTGTGAACCTGTTTAATTCGAACAACAAATCACACACGTTTGTGATTTCTTTCTTATATTACCAAAAGGAGCAGTTAAGACTCGATTCGAACACAGGTAATTATATATTTATGATACGTTTTTCTTAAATCCGAATGAGAGAAGGTATGAAGCTTTTTGGTTTTGTGCTTTCTTTAAGATTCGAAAATTAAAAATAAATAGTTTGTCTTCTAAAAAAGATTTATGATGGAAACACTAATTATATTTTTTTTAATAAAACCGATTTTATTTATAAAACCTTTATAAAACTTTTAAAAACTATAAAAACTTGTGTGGATCTAAAAGTTTAGCCGCGACTCGTGTGACTCGGTGACTCACCGAGCCAACTCGTTTGACTCGGGCGAGTTAACCCGTTTCCTTCTCACGTTTCTTTTCTTTTTCTTTTGGTTTTCGTTATATCCATGACACAAGATTATGTTTACTTATGGTAACAGGTGGCCTTCGGTTTTTGACTCAGATTTGTTTTAAGGTTCGAAGGTTTTTGGTTTGTGATGAAGTTCGGAGACCAAAATTTGGAGTCACAAAAACTTATGTGTTTCGATTTTTTCTTTTTGTATTCGAGTGGTAGTTCTTGTTCTTGTACAGGTAGTATTTAATTGTATGTAAAAGAGTAGTCATTATTCTCATCAATTCTTGTTCATTATTATATGGGTTGGATGGGTTTTAATTATGGGTTGTACATTGTGTTTAAATGATTGTAATATTGGGTGTAGGGGTGTTTTTAATGCTATTAATGTATAATTCAAAGTGTTTTGGTCTGAATTTGGTTTCGTGCTTCTTTTTGTTGTACACCATGCTTTGGTTGTTGTAATTATGAAAATTGTTTGCTTTAAAGTGTTGTAAACCATGCATCATTTTTTGTACATCTGAATTTTTTGGAGAGAGAGTCATTCCTCTATTATAAGTAGTATAGATATAGATAATAATGAGATTAAATGATAACGTATAATGTTTTTGTTCCACTAAATATGACTAAGCTAGATACAAAAAAGAATCTGATCAATATAATATAATATAATATAATATAATTAAACATAAATTAATAATAATGTTATAATAATAATATACTTTTTCCGTTTCAAAATTATTGTTAGAAACAAAAATCATATAGTTTAATAAAAAGTTGAGCTACTTTAATTTTCAACCACTTAAAATAGAATATTCTCCCATTAAATTCTCTATTTTTTAGAAAGCTGACAATTATTTTAAAATATTCTGAAAAGAAAATATAAACTATTATTTTGAGACTGAAGAAGTAATAATTTATCGTAACTGAATACTCAACTTGGTTTGCATAACGTTTTTGAAGTTGTCATAATTTTTGTCAAAGAAATTATAATCTATAAGAACATTAATTTACAATGAACTATAACGCGTAGTAATTGTAACATCCTAAAATGAATTAAAAGAAAAATTGCGCGTGTTTAAATCAAAGTAAAAACTAACAAAACAAAAATTATTATATTATTATAAATAATGATAGAAATAATAATAATAAAATAGCTAAATTCTAGTAATAAACTAATGATAGAAGTTTTTAAGTTTTACTTCAACTAGTTTTATAACCTATGTACGCACAGGGTTTGGGTAAATAGTATAATGGGTAATAATATTTCAATACACTTGTTTTGAAGTTAAATATTGTGACAATTTATAAATTTATGATTTTGTAATGTTAAGATTTTTTTTATAAAACTTTATTAAGTTTTTAATACTTATATAGTTATAACAGTTGTACATGTAAAAGTTTTTACATAATTTTTTTTATTATGTGTTAATATCGATTACTATTTTGTATAGGTTTTTGTTGCACAAAGGATTTTACTTTATTTAACTGACTTGGTGTTTAAGTTGATCTTATTTAAATTTAACTATTTCTATCTTGTAATCTCGTCTATTTATTTTCATCTCACAATAATGTCTGAGATCGTGACTTTATTTTGATATTTATATTTTTGTTAATAATAGTTTAAGAAGATATTTAAACTCGTGAGTAGGTTAAACTTATAAAGATAAATAACATGAGTCGTTATTGAATGTTGATAATTAATAAAGAATATATATATATATATATATATATATATATATATATATATATATATATATATATATATATATATATATATANAAAAAGTTAAGCGGGTACTAATGGTACCACCCTTTCGTAAAAGGTTCAGTAACCTCTAAACCAACAAGCTTAGTGTTTTAACACGTTTACAAGTTTAGTCTTTTAACAAATGAACCTTAAATTTATTAAACTTTATATATTTAAATTTACTACACCATTTTCTTTATTATTGCTATTATTTTCTTTTAGTGGGAGTTCATATGAACCCTTTTATAGAGGGGTTTCGTGAGGCCCTGTGTATTGCAGATTTGTACGGTGTGCATCGCGGTTTGTACATTTTGACCAAAACCTCTTATTGTCACATAATAAGAAGGTCTTAATAACATAACCCTTTTTAAAAAAAAAACATATTGTTAGCTAAAGTTTTATTACGTAAGAAACAAAACAAATGCATTTGCCACGTTGCAACGTGTGGGCTTAACATCTAGTTACAATTAACTATATTGAAAATAAAAAATGTTTGCAATGTAATCTAAGATTATATTTTCCTATTTCTAAAACTAAAAAATTGCATGACGTAATGAAATTATAACTATATCAGATTATTCACTATTAACTTTTAAAGTATTTTTTTTTTATTTTTTTTTTAACTTTGACTTTAAATTATTTCAGTTGTGTTATGTGATACTTGATACGAAATATATGAATGGATTATGTTGTAAATATATTTTCATCGGCTTAATTTTCATTAAGTATAATATAACACAAATAAAATAATCTAAGCTCAAAGTTAAAAAAATAAGACTTTAAAAATCAATATTGAACATTTATTTAAGTTGCGAGGTATTTCGAACCAACCGTACTGAAAAGTGACAAATAGACAAGCGGCAAGGTGTATATATAGAAAGAGAAACGCAAATAGAGGGATAATAAAGGTGTCGGTGCCTTTGGATTATCTTTTTCTTTCATCCCACTACTATATTATTTTCCATAATAATCCATAGAAATCAACGTCCACCCTTTTTTTCCTCATGACATCCTTCATCACCCATTAATCCCACACACATTTCATACATATATCACAAATGAAATCCACAACATCCATCACCGACAACAATCCTCGTACATATTCACCCACAACAACAACAACAAACGGAAAACGACCAAAAACCGAACATAGACCATACAAAGGTATCCGCATGAGAAAGTGGGGCAAATGGGTAGCCGAGATACGCGAGCCGAATAAAAGGTCAAGAATATGGCTTGGCTCATATTTGACTCCAGTAGCTGCAGCTAGAGCTTATGACACAGCTGTTTTTTATTTACGTGGGCCCACCGCACGCCTTAATTTCCCCGAGCTTTTGTGTTCGGATGTTGTTGGTCTCGATGAGATGTCGGCTGCTTGTATTAGAAAAAAAGCTATAGAAGTTGGGTCCAGAGTTGATGCTGAGACGAGTTGTACGTTGGTGCATGGAGGTGGTACTACAAGTGATAATAATAATAATGATCGTGGTGGTGAGTCTAGTGAATTGAAGGCATGTTGGTTTGAAGAGAAACCCGATTTGAATAAGAAACCCGAACCTGAAGATCCGGATGGAAATAATACGGAGTAATAATTATTGGTGAATTTTTTTAGAGGGATGATTTGGTAATTTTGGGTCGATTAATTAATAGATTTGATATTGGTGTTACGAGGAATAATAATGTAAATAAATTGTGTTTTTTGTTTTCTTTTTATCATGTTCTAAGTTAATGAAAAGAAAATCTGGTCTTGGATTTAGGTTTGAAAACACAAAATATGATTTGTGTATTTTGTGAGTCAAACTGTCAAAGTAGTGGTAGACGTAGTAGTGGAGTACTTGGTTAGTACCATTGACTCACAGAGTCAAATGTAAGCTATAAGCTTTATAGATTTTAGCTATTTTACGATGGAATTACTTATCTTTACTCTTATTTTATATAAAATCTACGCCGTAATAACATTGATATTAAAATTGTGGGACTCGCATACTTTACGAGCTTTAGTACCATGTTGGCATGCTACAAATATCTCTATAACAGTAGTTGTGATATAAAATTTGATTTTGTCCTAGTTAATGTATAAAACGAGAATCATAAATGCTGCGCTTTACTGCGGTTTCATAAGCTTTCATTCTTTGTACCCGTTTAGTTATAGAGCTTATGTGTCTACTATCATTGTATCCTCGTAAAGCGGCGGTCACAACTATTTGCATTTTTTTTTTCTAACTTTTTAGCTATTTTACAAAAATAGTGGTACGTGATTAGTATGTGTACAAAAAAGAGAAAATGTATTGGAGGGAAATTTCAGATTTGTGAAAATTGAAGGGGGTATTTGTAGAATTAATTTTATTGTATGTCAGGTTTTAAAATGATAATTTACTCCATTAACTTTGACAAAATAAACAAGAATAGATATGAAGAAAGAACCAGGTAAGAGAGTTTTCCACAGAATTTTAAAGGGTCCAGCCCAGGCCCACCAATCCGTTCACGTTTTGGGTTATTAGAGTTTTGGGTTAGTAGGTTCCGGTTGAAATTCTTTTAAGATAAAATCGAAAAACAAATTACTAACTATATTAATTCCCGATACAAACGACGCCGTTTAGGTGTCTTTTTTCCCGCGAAAATGTGGCCCAAATCGTTCGCCTATTTTCCTAGCCCAAGTGATCCACCAAACCGGTATGCGTGTGGCCCGTATAAAGCCGCCCTTTATTATTTCATACCTCCTTATCTTCTGAGATCTTCCAGAATCATCGCCACACACACACACTTGCAACAAAAGCATATCTGGATCCAGAATCTTCAGCTCATCCACAAGTGATGCGACGGTCGGTTATGTGGTGGTGCGATGGCTGGGGATGATGAGGGGGTACTCCGATTTGTGGAAGAGACTAACTGTAATCTTTCGCTTCCACTTAAAAATAATTCAGAAGGTATGACTTTATAATTTGGTTAGAGTATTGCTTTCTATTGTAAATCAAGATTAGGGTTTCTTTGTGTTTTTGTTTTTATGAATTGAGTATGATCTCAGGTTAAATTGGCCGGGATTGCCGGAAAATTGGCCCCTTGGAAAGTGTATCGGCTAGGAAGCTAGGTGTTGCGCCGGAAAAGTTGTCGGTAAAGCTAGCTTCGTGTTCGCTTAAAGGTAACAGTAATGCTTTTGGTTATATTTCTTTAATTGTTTAGGTTTTTGTTGTTAAAGAGTGTGCAAAAAAAATCTATATCATAGGTTGGGTAGGTGTTTGTTTCAGTTAATGGTTTTAACCTGTTATATTGAACCTGTTATTAGGAGGTCAACATGACCAGGTACGGTCGTTTTGAATGTACTAGAAAGGGCAGTCTTGCCACCTACAGTAAATATGTTTGCAGATGTTTTGTGTATCATACTGATTTTGTATTACCATCTCATGTGTTTCAACAGGTTTGTTTATGGCTTGAGGATGTTTTGAGTATTGTCAACTCTGATGAACTTCACACGGTGCATGTAAATTCTCATAGAAAAACCTTATTTAGTCTTCTTTTTAAGTTTTTATAATAGAATTAAAATGGTGACTGCAATAAAAATTGTCAGTTTGCTCACTGAAGTATAAACAAGCTTATGGGCTTTTAGCCCAGTAAATAATCCCTACGGATTTTACATTAAATATAGAGATTGCATGCTAATATTTTTGTATGATTGCAATATTATAATTATTTCATTAAGTTTTCATCAAGTGTTAAATACGACAGTTTTAGTTTTGGGACCGACTCTAATAAGCTTGGTCATGACTGGACCACAGTCGTGTTATTTAACAAAAGAAAACTAATATTTATATATTTTACAGGCAAAAAGGAGGTATTTCTTGGGGAGATATGGCCTTTCAGCCGGTTATTATGACGCTAATTACAAGTGAGCTCAGCAGGTATATTGATAATTGGCTGTTCATTTTATATCATAGCACTTACACATTAAAGTGAAACGAGCATTTATAAGAAATTTGTGCATTGCAGTGGCCTTGATGTATACACAGCTCTTGATGGAGGCATTACCGTTCACTCCACGGTGGAGCGAATGAGGTACGCTATCGGGTCGTGGTTCAAAACCAGATTCACATATTGCTGACGGCGATATGTAATAAGGCCGCTTTTCCGGTCCATTGTAAACCCGTAATATATGGCTTTGGTTGTTTGATAGTGCTTATTTAAAGTTGAATAAGCAGTTTGGTAGCTGCTAATTCATACTATGTAACTACTTATTTTTACCTTAAACAAGTATGTAAGCATATCCAGAAAACTACTTACATTATGGCTTTATTGTGATGTAGGGTTGTGGGAAACTTACTTAAAGGACAAATTATTGTGTGACTGGAGCTGATAGTATTGGATCTGCGTATGCTAGAATGATGGTAAGCTTCTAACTGCATTATCTAATATCATAGAGTTATATTAGCTCTAAATAAAGACTATATTTTTGTAAACTTTGATGGAATTTATATGGGTTTCTGATTCTTCGATGCTTGGTATCTTTCATATGGAGTTTTCATTCTCCGAAAATTTCATCTTCTCAATCTAAAATCAGCAAGAAAAAAAAAGAAAAAAAGATTTGACAGAATATGAAGATATGTGACAACGAAGCTGTGATGAACCGGATGATGATGACATGTGCATTGCAGTGGCCTTGATGTATACACAGCTCTTGATGGAGGCATTACCGTTCACTCCACGGTGGAGCGAATGAGGTACGTTATCGGGTCATGGTTCAAAACCAGATTCACATATTGCTGACGGCGATATGCAATAAGGCCGCTTTTCCGGTCCTTTGTAAACCCGTGATATGTGGCTTTGGTTGTTTGATAGTGCTTATTTAAAGTTGAATAAGCAGTTTGGTAGCTGCTAATTCATACTATGTAACTACTTATTTTTACCTTAAACAAGTATGTAAGCATATCCAGAAAACTACTTACATTATGGCTTTATTGTGATGTAGGTTTGTGGGAAACTTACTTAAAGGACAAATTATTGTGTGACTGGAGCTGATAGCATTGGATCTGCGTATGCTAGAATGATGGTAAGCTTCTAACTGCATTATCTAATATCATAGAGTTATATAAGCTCTAAATAAAGACTATATTTATGTAAACTTTGATGGAATTTATATGGGTTTCTGATTCTTCGCTGCTTGGTATCTTTCATATGGAGTTTTCATTCTACGAAAATTTCATCATCTCAATCTAAAATCAGCAAGAAAAAAAAAGAAAAAAAGATTCGACAGAATATGAAGATATGTGACAACGAAGCTGTGATGAACCGGATGATGATGACGAGGATGAGGTTAAATTATAATTTTCTTTTTCTTTTAGATATACTCAGAAGGTATGTGATCTCATAACTTTTACTTTTCCTTGACATTTTAGCGAAATAATCTTTCATAATATTGGTTAATTAATTCTCACTTATGCATACAGGATAATGCGTTGTTAAAACTCTTGGAGTAGTAGGCACATCTCTGTGACGAGCCGCAACAGGGATGGAGCAATGCCAGGTTGAAAAAAAACAATACGTATGTTTTTTATCCTAACGTATATGTTTTAGTTTTAGGTTTATATAAAAAGAAATCAGGGGTTGTATTTTCTAGATTTGTAGTTCTGAAAAGGGTATGCACCTCCTCCGACGAGTGGTCTGCCGTTGGATTTTTTGGGCCTGACAAGCGTATTAGGCGAACGTAACTTTGTATCATTGTACAGACACAATATATGCGCAATAGGAATACTACCGACCAATGTTCTACGAATGAATGCAAGCAAGTGTGATAGAAAGGGGTGTTTGGCAAAACTTAATTTGACTACAGGTACAAAAGGGTGTTTGACAACATTTAACCTGACTACTTTTCCGGTTATGTATCAAGTATTAAAGGGTCGTTTGAATCTTCGATTCTTTCATGATTCGTTGCATGTCAAACCTTACGATTGCGTTAAACCACTGGCAATGATGTTTTGCAGGCACAATTGGTACACTTAAGGTTGGGCCGAAAGAGGGTCAACTAAAGGATGATCGAGGTTTCAGTTTTCCTATGGCCGATACTCCCTTAGAAGCAGTCATAACTGCTGCTGATTTTGCAGACTCTCCAATTGAACTCAGAGGTATTGGAGCTTATATAATTTATAATTAGGCTAATCCAAACACCCTTACACCGTTCAAAATAGGCTAATCAAAACACCCTTAGGAAAAATCAGGGTCGGGCTAAATGTCAGCATTTGTTTACAAGGGTCATGCATATGTGGTTTTTTTAGTGTTGCGGGTAAAATTAGCGGGGTATTGGACATCAAATCTCACAAGCTCACTGCCCTGTCGATTGAACATATCTGATGTTGGAAACTTCACAGGTAAACATTTCGATATCTAATCGTATATTAGGTTATCGAAATTTTTGTTGGTTAATTTTGGGATAGTTGTTTTTGGTCGTACTAGGCGTATACCATCGACTTGGATCCTTGATAAAAAGTCGAAAGTGGAAAAAACAACGCTTTTCCTTGAAAAATAGATTTCTGCAAATCACATTGTTTTGCTATTTGCCTTTTGTAACAAGGACTTTCCAAATCGTTTTCGAAACTTTTTTTCTTTTATTTCAATTGAAAGTATCATACCAACGCAGGAAGTTGTGGTCGGTCGAGCCAATAGCAGCAACTTACACCGAACCAAACAAGGCCCGACGAGAATAATTGAAGATAAACTTACTCATTCACAAATCGATTTGTCTAGCGTTATTAACCCCCGTCACTAATGTTTTGGTTACGCAAATGAATCCTTTATCGCTTATTCGAACTACCTTGCAGTGAACAAGGTGCCACCCCTATCCTCCATGGAGTTTTTCTTGAGAGCTTACAAAGAACAAAAAACAGTACCATTTGCAGAAATACCAACAACAACAACAAGAGCTCACTGATAGAAGCAAGAGATCAACTTTGTACGCTCAGAGGTAATTTCGCCATCCGGAAGTTATATTTTAAGGTGAACAATATAGCACTTGAAATAGTCTGTGTTTGTGTCGATCCTATACGTGCATATCTAAGCCTCATTTTTTCCAGGTTTTAGCAGTGAGTCTGATGGGTAATTGACATCAGGTGGTTGTGTACGCACCATCATCATTGACAGACAAGGTATCATCTTATCATAAGCCTTTTTGTATGAGGATTTGCGTAACTATTTATATGAGGATTTGCGTAACGGGTTAAAATAGGCTAACGTGTCAGGTTCAAATAGTTTAGAATACCTTAAACATTCCGGCACAAAAAAAAAACCCAAAATTGATTAATGAACTGTTGTTGAATCCTGAAGCACATAAAAAAAAACCAGAAAATCAGACCCTAACACTCACGTTTTGATGATCTTATTTTCACGTATAAGCTTTATAAAATTTTTAAGTTTGTAGCCTTTAGATGTTGTCGCTTCAAAAGAAGTTGTATACATCATTACCATTCTTCAACGTGTTTAATGCAGGTGTTTGAGCGTCACAGCGGAACCGGCCACGTGTTAGTACTCCTTTGCAGTGACATTAACGAGGAAATTCTATCCACCTGTTGCAAAGTACTTGCTTCAACCTATCAATAAACAGGATCAAGATGACCAGGATCTTGCCCATGTAATATCATTATTATATAAGCTGACCAAATGTGCGCCACAGAAGGTAATTAAGCACTACCTGAATCCCAAACTCTTTTAAATGGGGAAAAAACATAAGTTGATATGTAGTGGATGCTATCTCTTTGATCACTGTTATAAACTTTTAGATTTTAAATCTGGCAAAGAACAAGTCTCCCTACTTATATTTTCCGTGCAGTTCGGGCTTTTGACAAAAGGGATGTTGACGTTTAAATATTACCAAGTGCATTAAGAAAACAGTCCATGTGAAGGGTCTTTAGAAAAGTGGCTTTAAAATGATGTTAGGTTGCTTAAATTTGTGTAGCAAAGTGCTTCTAAGACGTTTTAGGTTGCTGAAATTTCTAAAAAAATGTACTATTCTACATACTTGATGTCTTACAACGCCTATATATTCTACTTTATTTATGGAAAATCGCCTCGGCCGAAAAACAGGCACGCCCGCAACGCGGCGATCGTCGCCATTCTCGTTGAATTCAAAGTGGAAAGTAGAATTTGTATTCCGTTCGATTTTGGTTCTGTTCAAAAAGAATCCGACTTGCATAATTTCTAAACATTTTTTAATTAATTTAATAGATACTTGACACCAAATGCATCACCTTACAAAGTTTAAATAATATATACTTAATTATATAATAAAAGGAATCACTGACCAAAAAAAAAAATCATTATTATTTATTAGCAAAAAGTTTCAATGGCTTTTATGTATACACATACATGTACGTGAGTTCGCTTTTTGGTTCTGCTCGCTTTTACGTGTTGCCAAAACTAAAACCGAACAAAAATAGAATACTTATTTTGGTTTGGTTCGGTTTTAAAGCGAAACTAGTTTATGAACTTGGTTCGGATATAATTTGATTCTGTTCAGTTTTTGGTTTCTGCTAGGTTTGTTTGCAATTCGGATATTATCCACAGGATTCGAAAACCAAATCGGTCAAAGGCCAAATCGAAATTGCAACTGAACCGAACCAAATTAAATATTTATTATTAATATATCTTTTTTAATATATATTTGAGTATACACCATCTTTTGACTAGTATGATTTTATATAACAAACTTTATTTATCAAATATCCAATAAATATCTAACGATTTTTTCTTATAAAAAAATATATCAATAAAAAGGTCTTTTAATTGCGAACAAAATGAGAATATTGCAATGCTTTTAACTAATGTATAATTATTTTATAAAAAGATGTTGAATTAGTATAGGTTTGTTTTTGTAAAAAAATAAAAAAAAAACTCAAAACACACCCTTAGATTATCTAACAATTTATAAAACTTACACTTAATTTATTTATTTACATATGTATATTATATATATTTTTACCTCAAAATGTTACTTTTTCCAATTATTTTATGTAATATACCCATTTATCAAGTATATAATAAATGTTTAGCAGTTTCTTTTTCTATTTTTTATTCTTTTTTCTTCTTCTTTTTGTTTTTTAATAAAAAATATACCAATAAAAACTTCTTTAAATAGTGATTAAAATTTTAAATCAGCTTCTTATCTTTTTGATAAGAATTTCGAATAAAATGAGGTCAGTATTGCAATACTTTTGACTTACGTACTCTTTTGCTAATTTTTTCTATTGTAAGTCAAAAAGATTACAAATGTTTGAATGATATAGACGGTAATAGATGAGTAGTATAAATTGCATTATACAATTAAATTATATAGACATATACAATATTTTTTATGCAAAGAAAGCAAATTAAGTAAACGATTTAACTGATCAAATAATACACCGCTGCAAAGCGCGGACATTTAATACTCGTTATATAAATGTGTTGTTAATAGCATATTTATTTAGTTAAAATTAATTAAAAATATTTGTCTTCGATTTCTTCCATTTTTGCTTGGATAATCATGTTTTTAAACCGAATTGAACCAAATTCAGTTCAAACGAAACCAAGCCGAAACCGAAATTTGAATATGGATTGGTTATGGTTTTGTTAAAGATAAGAAAATTTAAAAACCGAATAACCTGAACCTAACCACTCAAGATAAATGAGTACCGAACCAATGAACATCCCTCGTTTCTACTATTAAAAACTCAACAATGAACACCCATAGTTATAATTCTATTTTTCTTTCGTCAATTTAATGGATATATCCAGTTTATTTATAATTCTATTTTCTGTCATCAATTTACCCTTTCTTCTTATTGAAAGACAAACTAACCATTTCATTGCAAGATATACAAATATAAATTTACACTTGATTTTAAGTGAGACTTGAACTCGTAACCTATTGATTGATTGGAGGCATGGAATTTGCATGGTACCACTAACCCAACCGAATAAATTCGAAATTAAATATTTGAAGTGTTTGAAACCCTAAATCATTGTTCTTTCGGCTGATGATTGCTTTAAGTGAGCTCTTTTTGTTTGATAGCTAAAATATTCATTTTTTTATCTATCCTACGGGTGAATATTAAAGAATTGCAACGCAATAATATTGGTGAAGGTGTAGAGTGACATGATTTGAATATTCTTTTTTCTTTGGACATTTGACATGATTTGAATATTCTTTTTTCTTTGGACATAAATGAAATTTCAATATGCTCCGATACACACACATGAGCACTCACGAAATGGCTTACCATATATGGTAGGTGCATATGATGGACATGTAGACCTCTCTCTTATTGAATTTTTCCTAATTTGATTTAAAATCAAAATCCAGAAAACCAATGATCATTTTATATCATGTTTTTGCTTATAATAATGTGCCATGACAGGTGAGAGTTCTATGGTGATGTGGTTAGCATCTTTCCAGTTCTTATGTATTATTATTTCAATTGATTTTATGGTGGTTCAAGTATACTCCCTGAAGACCATTTGTTAGTTTGGTAGACATAAGACAGTAAATGATTAGGCATAGAACGGGAAAAGCATATAAAATTGGGTAGCAAGTCGTAACGTAATAAAAGCAACATTATATTGTTACATACAGTGACATAAAACGTCGGCAGGGGGTTGGAGTTGCCGAGGTATCACGTGCACTACCCGCATAATTGTTGGTAATCAGATACGAAACAAATAACAAACTCTACAAACGCGGCGGAAGTTTTATTCAAAATTGTCAAAAAAGTACTAACTTAAATTAAGAACCATGCCAAAAATTAAATTCCAAATTTACCAAATGCCCCTTAGAGTTTAAGTCACTTTTCTAACAATCTTCAATGTGACTTGAACTCATTCACATGTTCCAAATCAATTTCAAAATTCCAACCACCGGAGATACTAGCCTAATTCAAACAAATGATCGATTCCAAAAACGATCCAAAGAAAATCGATCCTAAACAAACGCCGAGACTTCAAAATGAACAATCAAACGTTAATCGAAAAATTCAAAACGGTCAGCCAAACCAAATACAAATCGGCTCAAACGATCTTCAACAATAACAATCAAATTCACGCAACTATTATTAAAAGTCCGATAAAAGAAGATCCAAATTTTCTAAACAGAAAATTCCCAACCGATATAACAAAATCCAAATAAAATAACAAACACCAAATAGATCTACAAATTTCAAATATAGAACTTAGATTCTAATGATTCACTTATTTGAGGCTTGTGGTCTAGTGGTTAAGGCTTAAGTAGTTAAGCGAGCCCAAGTGAGAGTAGTACCGGTTTGGGTGACCGACCGGGAAGTCCTCACTTGGGAACCACAAGCTCTAATGATATCAGGCGAATCGGGAATAGGAGTGGGGTTATCCCCTAAGGAGAGGCTCGCGGTTGGTATCTCTGCCCGAGGATGCGACACTAACTCGAGCCAACAACTAACAACTAACNCAACGTGTGCTTTATTCGTTCTCAATATATTAATTGACATTTCGTAATTTTTGTACATTTTTATTTGTCAGTTTTTTCAGGTATTATGAGTGAAATGAGCATAATCGGGTGGTGATGGTCGGATGCTCGGTTTCCCGTGATGAACGTAAGGACCCCGTGAGAAAGATGATATTCCTAAAGTAGGGGTAACACTAGCATCGACTGGGTACCTTTGTCTTATCTTGTAGGAGAGGGTGAAGATAAGGGTTTATGTGGTACATTATCTTATCTCGTAGAAGTTAATAATTAAGGGAAATTGAGTATTAAAGTGAATGAAATCGATTGTATGTTTTTTAAAAAAAAAGAAAAATATTATCAACACGTGTAACACGAAATGGACATTTGGGTCGGGTTTTAAAAGATGTTCCAAATATATGTGCATTCGAAACAGTTTATAAAAATGTTCTAAATACATTATTATTTTCCACACTCTAAAAACATTATTCCAAATACACAAGTATTTGGCACAAGGCATAGAAACCGTTCTAACTACACATGGTACTTCAGGTACCAACTGTCCCAAATACATAAGTATTTGGCAACATTAATTGAAACTGTTCCAAATACACATGCACACCACTATTACAAAACGTTCCAAATGCATACGTATTTGGAACGGTTTTCTAATAGTCGTCCCAAATACGTATTTTTTTGGTACGGCTATCCAAACATTGCCAAATACCCGTATTTGGCACTCTTTATTTATCGTTCCAAAAAAGTTCGTCAAAAACCCCTGTTTTTTTGTAGTGTAGATGAGGATGTAGATGGTCTCAATGTGGTGAAGAAGCCTATGGAGGTTGCCGCGTGAAACTGTGTGTGCTTGCTTGCCCTAAATCCTCCTATCATATAGTATATATACAAAAGGTAGTTTGGGGTAAAAGATATGGCGATAAGGCCTGCGGCCAATCTGTCAATTAGGCTTTTTGGGCCCTTGTTTGATTAATGGGCTTGTATAGTAATATCCAAGCCCAAAAGACTTATACATAAGTCATCATAGTTATTCATACCAAACACAAGAAATGTTATTTTGCTCTTTTCTCTGTTTAATTTCTCTATAATTACCAAACAATGAAAATTACTATAATTCTCAACCTATTTCAGTTCTTTATATATATATTTTTCTAGTTCATTTTTTTTGAATTTTTCTCTACCAAACATGCTCAAATTGTTGTGGTTAGCAAAACCTAAAAATAATTAGTATTCATCACAATTAAAATGGTAAACCTAAAATTGTTGTGTAGCTAACCCGACTAGTATCCATCACAATTAAAATGGTAAAACTAAAATTGTTGTGTAGCTAACCCGACTTAGCGTGTCCTAATCTAAACTTTAAAAATCTATTAATTTTGAAATGATATCCATCCGTCTGAAAGGTCCAGTTTTCACCAGTATTGGCACGCAATAACTATAGTTGTCTCTCTTTTTCAAGCCAAAATAAAATATCAGGATCATAATATTTCTTTGGGAAGTTTAAATATTAATGAGTAAATGTATTTTCTTCATTCATGATAGACAGATAGTACTATAGTAGTCCTATTCTTAAGTCCCAA
>LBNU01012596.1:40175-55399 GCA_014162995.1 Artemisia annua | reverse complement strand
TCGCCCTTGGGTCTTTTCTTGTTTATGTTTGCATCATTAACTCTTTTATATAGGACTTAGTTGTTTTTGTGTTTATTTGCTTATAACTGCTTTTCCAACTTATTCCTAGTGCTTATTTCCAGGTTTTTATTTTTCTTAGGCTTATTTTGAGTTAATTGATTTTAACAAAAAAAAAAAAATTCCCAGATTTATTAGGATAATTATTTTGATTTAATATAGTTAAAATAGTATTAAATTAATAATAAATAGAATTTTTATTTAAAAATTAATTTTCTTTTTTCTAAAATTTTCTTTTGTCATTTAGTACGTTAGAAAATTGTTTGTGAACCCGTAGTACCTTTCGTGCTTTAAATTCGCGTTTTATTTTGCGCGTTGACGTTTGTGTTGACATAAATAATGCATAAAAACGTTATTTATATTTTTCAATATCTCTACGATTTGACGATCACAAAATGTAAAATCATTAAACGTAAGATTACTACGTAAACAAGTATTAAGATAGTTTATATCATTATATCCAACTTAATCACTTAAGGTATGAATAAACAAGTGCTTAATACATCTCATGATCAAAGGGGTATTTAATTAATTACTATAAAGTTTATTTAATTATATAAACATATTATATATTTTTGAAAAACAATTTTGGCAATAAAGAAAAATGTTTTAATCATACTAAATATATGAATTCAATTTTTTAACCAAAATCAGTTAGTTTTTCACCAAATAAACTTTCCCCACTAAAGACAAAAAAATCTGGCCGTTACAGCTGGGCGGCCCTCTTAATTATAAGGGGCGGTCCCCTTAATTTTAAGAGGGCCGGCCATAATTAAGGGGACCGGCACGCTCCTGTGTCAGATTTTGTCAGAATTTTTCCCCTATAAATACCACCTTAAATCTGGTATTTTTCCTCACCTCTTGCACGAAAATTTTCAGATCTAAATCTCTCTAAACATCTTCCAAAACCCTTTGATGATTAGATTACTAATCTTTGTTTCAAGTGATTCAATCCCTCATCATCCATCCTCATCCAAAGTGCAAGAGAAGAATACTCCTTCAACCTCAAGTTTGAGAAGTATTGTATATTAGTTGTGTATATCTTTTGTGAAGTAGTAGTGTGCTTGTAATTAGATATATCTAGGTGGGTTAGTTGTGAATAGAAGTTGTGTAGAGAAGAAGAAATAGTGAAGTATTGAAGAGGTGTGTAGTTGTGAAGAAGTTGTGGTGTGTAGAAGTAGTGCTAAGTCGTGTAGTGGTGTGAGATTGGTTCTAGCTAGGATTAGAACCCGACATCTAGCTTTGTGTCGTTAAGCCGGTGTAAGCAAAAGTTGTGTAAGGTTTTCTCCGCCATAAGGGAGCTTGTTGACATAGTGAAGAAAACTCTCGAGTAGGTGACTCGGGAAGTGGAGTAGGGCAAGGAAGGTGTNAAGAGTTAACCTTACGTTCTTGATTATTGGTTTAAGTTCCCTTGTCTTTTTGTTGGTCTTGTTTTAATTGATGTGTTTTTCGAAAAACCTAAAAATATTCTTCTTTACCCTTCATCCGTTTGATTCTACCATCTTATACTTCTCACATGTATAATTCTTATGGCGTCTCTCGGCTACACATGTTTTCATTGCAAAAACCCGATCGAGAACGGCTATCGTTGTTTCCGGTGTACTTGTGAGAAGTGTGGAAATTATTGTCGAGACGAAAATTATTATTGGTGCGAATTATCCACTAAAAAGTCTCTCAATGCTTCTCCAAATTCTTCCAACCTCCCTTCACAGCCCGAGATACGTGCTATTAATGACGAACCATCAAGAATTGATCCTAACCTTTCACAATTTACGGTTAAAAGTTTGTCAAGCAAACGTACGGAGCTTAGGGCAGTGACTAAAAAGAACGACTTGCCTAATCTTCACGTTTATCAAGAACAAGGACCGGGGGTCATAACGGAAGTGGTGGAAATTGCTAGCTCTAAGAGCACACCACTTGTCCCACCTCCGGATTTTTCAAAATGTTCTTCGAGACTTGATAATCATTTGGATGATCGTGTTGATTTTGTTGATTCTTTGAATGGTCCGATTCCTTCTCTAATGCAATCGCCTATTCCTTGCGTCGGTTGTGGTGAGCCGCTTTTCGGTTCACCATGTCGTTGGTGTACATGTGAACGGTGTGGTAATGATATTCGAAACGGAAGTTGTTTGTTCTGTGGTTCGAGTCAAAACTCATTCAACGACTTTTTAAATTTTTCCAACTACCCATCACATTCATACGAGCAAGAACCATATTATCCAAATCTCAATGATGCATCGTTTCAAAATACACCAAACTTTTCTTGTGAATACTGTGGAGGTTCACATTTCAGTTCTGATTGTCCTATTAGGAACGCATCTATCGATGAGTATGTTCGTTGTGACAATTATAACTATCCTTATCATGCACAACCTCCACATTACCAAATGAATCAGGAACCGCCTCAGCCAATTCCTCAAAATCTTCTCCTTGATCTTCTGGATTTGGTAAAAGGATTGAAGGAAGAACATGCCGGAGAAAATCATCATGAGAAATCTATGGCAGAATTATTGGCTGAAGAGCAGGCTGCTAAATTAGATGCCCAAATTGCCCTTGAAAACTCTATTAGAGAATCAATTGCAAAAGAAAAAGCAGCCAGATCTGGTTCTCAATTCCGTTTCATTTGTGATGACAGTGATGATGAAGATACCCTTGACATTCTTCAATTTTATAAGGGTTCATCAAGTTCATCAGTTGAAACTGCACCCATGGAAACACAGGGAGAAAAGAATATGACGGGATCACTAGCAAAAGAACAAATGGAACTTGAAAAACCCATAACTGCTAGTCCTTCTCAACTCCCTCAATCTGTTGTTATCACACCCGAAGTTCACACTCACTCTCCGAACATGGGGGATGAGCATCTCAGCACTGTTCCTGAAAAGGAATCGGACGAATTCATAAAGTCTAGTATTGAGAACCTTGTCCTAATCCCAGGAGAGTCACAGGGAACTTTTGATCATATGTGTGATTTACCTTCCCCTCTTGAGTGTCCAAAAGATCAATTTGAGACTTTCTCAGATCTTAGCAATGATTGTACATCTGATAGAGACATCGAGTATGTGGGGGCATCACTTCCTCATTCGGATGTTGATCCTTTTCTTGAGGAGTTCGCCGATGAATTCACTCACATCAATCCACTTGCAACGGGAAGTGACGATGATCTCTTTGACTTTGAAACCGATCTAGGAGAAATTGAAAATCTCTTATATCATGATCTGTCACTCAATTCTTATCCCAACAGTCCAATGGAGAATGTTAATCATCTTGTTTCCGAAACTTTCAAAACAACTTTCACTAATCCTCTGTTTGAATTCGAATCTGAATTCACTTTGATTTCTGATAATCCAATCTTTGATGTTCAGAACGAGGATGGTGATGAGTCTACAACGGAACAAGAGTTCACTGATTTACATCATGTGATTGATTCTCTTCACGAGGAGTTCTCCGGTGAACTCACTCATATCATGACTCCTCCGGAGTATGATTACTTGGATAACAAGAAAAACCATAGTGTGGGGGAAAAGTTCTCAATGTCCAATCCAAAGAGCTTAACCCATGAAATCCAAAATCAGGTAACTGAACCTGATCTTAAAGATGAAGATCTTGTCATCATGATTTTCTTTCTTTTCTTCACCTATACGGTGACTTGTCCTTTACTTCTATCATTCGGAAGTGAAGACACCATTTTTGACCCCGGCATATCCATTTATCATTCTTTTGAGCCGGATGTATCTCATCGGTGTGGAACTTTCATTAAATTCAATGTTTTTCCAAACATCTTGAATGAAAGTCCGATGGAGATTTTCTCTTCCACTTGCTTCCCCAAGAACCAATGAATTCGGGGTCGAGTCAAGCTAGCGACTCGGTTAACAAAAACAGTAGCATTTCATGGGTTTTCACCCATGTTTCTGACTTCTTTCTATTTTCTAAAACTAAGTGTGGGGGAATTTCCCCTGCTTTGCTTTGCTTCTAGTGTGTTGTTTGCTCTTATTTTCAAATTTCCCTTTGATCGTGATGATTGACGCGCCTGTTTTCAATCCAGCCGCCTAATATCCGATCTTGTTACTAAAGTCTATCCAGGGATATCGTTTTTAAAATCCTTTTGTGAAAAAAAATTTCGTTTCCACACTTGGCCAGTAGTATTACCTTTTTCCGTTCAAAGTTTCGGCTAAGTGCCGGTACTTTGAATATTGAGGGCAATATTCAATTCTAAGTGTGGGGGGAAAATTCTAGTCGAATTTGATCACATTTGTACCTCCTAGTCCCCTGGTAACCCCGTTTTGACCAAATTTTTTTTGAAAGTGCTTTGCACTAACAAAATAAATGGAAATCAGTCCACCATGTCTAGCACACATAAGGACTGGCTAATCCTGGAGCAAACGGCTCTAGGTAAAGATATATCAAATCCGTTTATGGCTGACAATTTGCCAAAAATTGTATGGTGCTCAACTCACCATATCTTTGTTAGTGAAGCGTTGGCTAGCCCACAAGGTTATGGCTTGTGGTAAAGGCAGTGGAAAACCATAACTGGTAATCAAATCACCAAGATGATAACTATATTCTATCAAAGAGTTGGCTAGTCCAAAGCAAACGGCTTTTGGTAAAGACAAATCAAAACCGTTGACAGCTGGTGGTTTTCTAAAAATCATATGGTTATCAGTGTACCATAGTTCTTACTTGAACTGAAACATTTGGCTACTCCAGAAGGTAAAGAGACATCAAATCCTTTAAATTTTCAAATCAGGTTGTTCTTAAATTCTGAATTGCTAGGGACTAGCAATTGCTTAGTGTGGGGGATTTGATGTGTGCCTTTTTGCACATATCTTTTCGTCCATTTTCCGAGTCAAAACAATAAAAAACACTTGAAAATGGTCATAACGTCACAAATATCCTTGGAGTGTATTTTTGTGTGTTTCAGGTACTAAGGATTGAAAACAGACGAAAAACGGAGCAAATATGCAGAATTGTCAAAATCAGTCCCTCAACTATCAAGAAATGACAAAAATGATCCCTGGAGAGCTTTTATGAAGAAAAATCAACAAAAGTCCTCCTAGAATCCTCAAATGACAAGATTGGTCCTTGGATTGCATTTTCAAATTTTTACAAGTATGGTCCCTCAAAATTCAGTTTGTACACTTATGGCCCTTGGGCCTAATCCTAAACTATTACTTAACCCTTTACTAAACCTAAACTTAACAACTAAACCCACTTACCCATTTCAACCTTTGGCCCAAACCCACCAGCCCAATACCGAANGGGGGTTTGATGTTTTACGTCTTTTTATTTAACAAAAGCTGGTTTCAATAAATTGATTCGAGTTATTCAATTGTTTGTTGAAAAGCTTTGATTAGAGTTAAGATAAAAAAACTTTCTAGTTTTCCACAGTTTGTTTTTAATAAACGTCACGTGTTTAACTTAAATTGCGTTTTAGGGTTTCCCGTAGCTTTTTTAGGTAGTTTTAAGTTTCCCTTAGCATTCCTTGCTTGTTAATCCCATTTAGGTTGCGTTTATATCATTTTACGTTTGTTAATTTGTTATTTCACGTAATTTTAACGTACTACAAAACCAAATAATATCTCACAACCTTTCATACAAGCATTTTAATCTCGAACCTTTCGCGATATGTTTCCATTCACTCCTCGTTGGGACACGACCCGGGAAATCACTTCCCGGTCTCACAAATAAATATCACTTTCACGAGTTTACGAGGTAATCTTTTTCCTAAAAGGTTTACTTGTATTTCTCCACGTCTTGTTGTCTCACGATAACATTGACCTCACGTTTGTTGATATTTTGATAAATTGTTTTGACACAAAAACACAACGAATCAGTACCATTTGCAGAAATACCAACAACAACAACAACAAGAGCTCACTGATAGAAGCAAGAGATCAACTTTGTACGCTCAGAGGTAATTTCGCCATCTGGAAGTTATATTTTAAGGTGAACAATATAGCACTTGAAATAGTCTGTGTTTGTGTCGATCCTATACGTGCATATCTAAGCCTCATTTTTTCCAGGTTTTAGCAGTGAGTCTGATGGGTAATTGACATCAGGTGGTTGTGTACGCACCATCAGCATTGACAGACAAGGTATCATCTTATCATAAGCTTTTTTGTATGAGGATTTGCGTAACTATTTATATGAGGATTTGCGTAACTGGTTAAAATAGGTTAACAAGTCAGGTTCTAATAGTTTAGAATACCTTAAACATTCCGGCAAAAAAAAAACCCAAAATTGATTAATCAACTGTTGTTGAATCCTGAAGCACATAAAAAAAAACCAGAAAATAAAACCCTAACACTCACGTTTTGATGATCTGATTTTCACGTATAAGCTTTATAAAAATTTTAAGTTTTTAGCCTTTAGATGTTGTCGCTTCAAAAGAAGCTGTATACATCATTACCATTCTTCAACGTGTTTAATGCAGGTGTTTGAGCGTCACAGCGGAACCGGCCACGTGTTAGTACTCCTTCGCAGTGACATTAACGAGGAAATTCTATCCACCTGTTGCAAAGTACTTGCTTCAACCTATCAATAAACAGGATCAAGATGACCAGGATCTTGCCCATGTAATATCATTATTATATAAGCTGACCAAATGTGCGCCACAGAAGGTAATTAAGCACTACCTGAATCCCAAACTCTTTTAAATGGGGAAAAAACATAAGTTGATATGTAGTGGATGCTATCTCTTTGATCACTGTTATAAACTTTTAGATTTTAAATCTGGCAAAGAACAAGTCTCCCTACTTATATTTTCCGTGCAGTTCGGGCTTTTGACAAAAGGGATGTTGACGTTTAAATATTACCAAGTGCATTAAGAAAACAGTCCATGTGAAGGGTCTTTAGAAAAGTGGCTTTAAAATGATGTTAGGTTGCTTAAATTTGTGTAGCAAAGTGCTTCTAAGACGTTTTAGGTTGCTGAAATTTCTAAAAAAAATGTACTATTCTACATACTTGATGTCTTACAACGCCTATATATTCTACTTTATTTATGGAAAATCGCCTCGGCCGAAAAACAGGCACGCCCGCAACGCGGCGATCGTCGCCATTCTCGTTGAATTCAAAGTGGAAAGTAGAATTTGTATTCCGTTCGATTTTGGTTCTGTTCAAAAAGAATCCGACTTGCATAATTTCTAAACATTTTTTAATCAATTTAATAGATACTTGACACCAAATGTATCACCTTACAAAGTTTAAATAATATATACTTAATTATATAATAAAAGGAATCACTGAAAAAAAAAAATCATTATTATTTATTAGCAAAAAGTTTCAATGGCTTTTATGTATACACATACATGTACGTGAGTTCGCTTTTTGGTTCTGCTCGCTTTTACGTGTTGCCAAAACTAAAACCGAACAAAAATAGAATACTTATTTTGGTTTGGTTCGGTTTTAAAGCGAAACTAGTTTATGAACTTGGTTCGGATATAATTTGATTCTGTTCTGTTTTTGGTTTCTGCTAGGTTTGTTTACAATTCGGATATTATCCACAGGATTCGAAAACCAAATCGAACCGAACCGGTCAAAGGCCAAACCGAAATTGCAACTGAACCGAACCAAATTAAATATTTATTATTAATATATCTTTTTTAATATATATTTGAGTATACACCATCTTTTGACTAGTATGATTTTATATAACAAACTTTATTTATCAAATATCCAATAAATATCTAACGATTTTTTCTTATAAAAAATATATCAATAAAAAGGTCTTTTAATTATGAACAAAATGAGAATATTGCAATACTTTTAACTAATGTATAATTATTTTATAAAAAGATGTTGAATTAGTATACGTTTCTTTTTGTAAAAAAATAAAATAAAACTCAAAACACACCCTTAGATTATCTAACAATTTGTAAAACTTACACTTAAGTTATTTATTTACATATGTATATTATATATATTTTTACCTCAAAATGTTACTTTTTCCAATTATTTTATGTAATATACCCATTTATCAAGTATATAATAAATGTTTAGCAGTTTCTTTTTCTATTTTTTTTTTCTTTTTTCTTCTTCTTTTTGTTTTTTAATAAAAAATATACCAATAAAAACTTCTTTAAATAGTGATTAAAATTTTAAATCAGCTTCTTATCTTTTTGATAAGAATTTCGAATAAAATGAGGTCATTATTGCAATACTTTTGACTTACGTACTCTTTTGCTAATTTTTTCTATTGTAAGTCAAAAGATTACAAATGTTTGAATGATATAGACGGTAATAGATGAGTAGTATAAATTGCATTATACAATTTAGTTATACTAAAACACATTAAATTAAATTATATAGACATATACAATATTTTTTATGCAAAGAAAGCAAATTAAGTAAACGATTTAACTGATCAAATAATACACCGCTGCAAAGCGCGGACATTTAATACTCGTTATATAAATGTGTTGTTAATAGCATATTTATTTAGTTAAAATTAATTAAAAATATTTGTCTTCGATTTCTTCCATTTTTGCTTGGATAATCATGTTTTTAAACCGAATTGAACCAAATTCAGTTCAAACGAAACCAAGCCGAAACCGAAATTTGAATATGGATTGGTTATGGTTTTGTTAAAGATAAGAAAATTTAAAAACCGAATAACCTGAACCTAACCACTCAAGATAAATGAGTACTGAACCAATGAACATCCCTCGTTTCTACTATTAAAAACTCAACAATGAACACCCATAGTTATAATTCTATTTTTCTTTCGTCAATTTGATGGATATATCCAGTTTATTTATAATTCTATTTTCTGTCATCAATTTACCCTTTCTTCCTACTGAAAGACAAACTAACCATTTCATTGCAAGATAAACAAATATAAATTTACACTTGATTTTAAGTGAGACTTGAACTCGTAACCTATTGATTGATTGAAGGTATGGAATTTGCATGGTACCACTAACCCAACCGAATAAATTCGAAATTAAATATTTGAAGTGTCTGAAACCCTAAATCATTGTTCTTTCGGCTGATGTTTGCTTTAAGTAAGCTCTTTTTGTTTGATAGCTAAAATATTCATTTTTTATCCATCCTACGGGTGAATATTAAAGAATTGCAACGCAATAATATTGGTGAAGGTGTAGAGTGACATGATTTGAATATTCTTTTTTCTTTGGACATTCGACATGATTTGAATATTCTTTTTTCTTTGGACATAAATGAAATTTCAATACATGATTTGAATATTCTTTTTTCTTTGGACATAAATGAAATTTCAATATGCTCCGATACACACACATGAGTACTCACGAAATGGCTTACCATATATGGTAGGTGCATATGATGGACATGTAGACCTCTCTCTTATTGAAGTTTTCCTAATTTGATTTAAAATCAAAATCCAGAAAACCAATGATCATTTTATATCATGTTTTTGCTTATAATAATGTGCCATGACAGGTGAGAGTTCTATGGTGATGTGGTTAGCATCTTTCTAGTTCTTATGTATTATTATTTCAATTGATTTTATGGTGGTTCAAATATGCTACCCAAAGACCATTTGTTAGTTTGGTAGACATAAGACATTAAATGATTAGGCATAGAACGGGAAAAGAATATAAGATTGGGTAGCAAGTCGTAACGTAATAAAAGCAACATTATATTGTTACATACAGTGACATAAAATATCGGCATGGGAGTTGGAGTTGCCGGGGTATCACGTGCACTACCCGCATAATTGTTGGTAATCAGATACGAAACAAATAACAAACTCTACAAACGCGGCGGAAGTTTTATTCAAAATTGTCAAAAAAATACTAACTGAACCATGCCAAAAATTAAATTCCAAATTTACCAAAAGCCCCTTAGAGTTTAAGTCACTTTTCTAACAATCTTCAATGTGACTTGAACTCATTCACATGTTCCAAATCAATTTCAAAATTCCAACCACTAGAGATACTAGCCTAATTCAAACAAATGATCGATTCCAAAAACGATCCAAAGAAAATCGATCCTAAACAAACGCCGAGACTTCAAAATGAACAATCAAACGTTAATCGAAAAATTCAAAACGGTCAACCAAACCAAATACAAATCGGCTCAAACGATCTTCAACAATAACAATCAAATGCACGCAACTATTATTAAAAGTCCGATAAAAGAAGATCCAAATTTTCTAAACTGAAAATTCCCAACCGATATAACAAAATCCAAATAAAATAACAAACACCAAATAGATCTACAAATTTCAAATATAGAACTTAGATTCTAATGATTCACTTATTTGATAAGTATTATGGTTCAACTTTAAACTTATTATTTAACTACCAAACAGATTCAAGTTAATAAATAACTTGACAAACGGACTCTAATAATGCAAAGGCCCAAAATGATACCAATAATCATAATAATAACCCACTTATATGATAAGAATAACAGTCCAAATTTAAATTCAAATATGAGGACCCAAATAACATAATCATGGGTTAGTATTCAATCAAACGACCAAATCGATCCATCGGCTTAAATCAAATTATGAAAGTCATCAAACAAACAAGTCCTTAAAGAGGAGAAACAATATGATGAACTTAAATTAAATCCAAAAACAAAAACAAAAAAAAAAAAAATGCCAAAAGAGCCTAAACTACAATGATGGCAAACATTAACAAACAATCCAATAACCAAAAACAAAATTGCTACCTTATGTACATAAGCAGAAGAATCCAAAAAACTAATGGTTCCCAAATCGACAATCAATTCTTTAAATCAAACAATTCTTGAAACAAAAAACAATCAAATATTAATTCGAACGAACCTAGCTTTGATAACACTTGTTGGTAATAAAAAAACTGAAACAAATAACAAACTCAACAAACGAAAACAGGAGCAAAAGATTTAGGATCTAAATCAAAATTAAGGTTCAAAAGATATGGGTAGCCGGTTTTTTAGAGAGTGTGTCATTTCTTATTTTTAGTATCGACATTAAAATCATCTTGTTAATTTCTAGTTAAGGTAAGGTTAATCATAACTCATAGGGTGTGGTTTGTAAAGGGAATTCAAGCCAAAGAAATGAAATGGTATAATTTTCTGCGTTTGATAAGGTAGAGAAATAAGAAGATAGAGAAAACGAGTTTCTCGGGAATTAGACGCCTTTGAATTTTGATTTCTTTGATTTCCATCCTTTTTGGTATGGAAATGGAATATTTAAACGAACAACTCTGTGTTTTCTAACATAAGATAATGGGTCACACTTTAAAGAGGGGGTATAAAAGGATGTATCATGTGTAGGTCACATGTTGTACAAAACTTAAAACATCTCTAACCCTTGTTGCTCTGAAGATTGTGATGGTTGTTTCACCTAGCCCCTTTATCTACAGTTATTTTCTTACATCCGGTGATTACTCCACCTTTTCCCTCAATTATCGTCGTATTTCCCTTACTACTGAACACAAAATTTTGATTTTGTTAAAGATTCAACAAATTGACTTTAAATATGTGTTGCCTACTATTAGTTATTGTAAATTCATCAAAGTGTAGTTGAATTGGTAATATATGATGAGATGTTATAGTCTTGGGTTCTTGATTTGTGCAGTTTCTAAATAATATGTTGGTGTCATTATTGTTAATTGATTGAAGGTGCAGGTTGAATTCAAGACATCTTAAATAGTGCGAGATTGAGATGAGGTCTTTGCTGTGAAAAGTTGGCCCATGTGCTGTGGTTACTGGTCGCACATTACTTCCTGTGAGCTTTCAAATGCTACAAATAATCGCTAAACTTGTGTTAGATTGGTCAAGTGGTGGAGCTCTACAAAGTATGCCTTAGATAATGACGCTACGAATCTTGTCTTTCAATAATTTGATTTATTATCTTTTCATCTTTCTGTTATATAAGCAATGTGTGCTTTATTCGTTCTCAATATATTAATTGACATTTCGTAATTTTTGTACATTTTTATTTGTCAGTTTTTTCAGGTATTATGAATGAAATGAGCATAATCGGGTGGTGATGGTCGGATGCTCGGTTTCCCGTGTTGAACGTAAGGACCCCATGAGAAAGATGATATTCCTAAAGTAGGGGTAACACTAGCATCGACTGGGTACATTTGTCTTACCTTGTAGGAGAGGGTGAAGATAAGGGTTTATGTGGTACATTATCTTATCTCGTAGAAGTTAATAATTAAGGGAAATTGAGTATTAAAGTGAATGAAATCGATTGTATGTTTTTTTTAAAAGAAAGAAAAATATTATCAACATGTGCAACACGAAATGGACATTTGGGTCGGGTTTTAAAAGATGTTCCAAATATATGTGCATTCGAAACAGTTTATAAAAATGTTCTAAATACATTATTATTTTCCACACTCTAAAAACATTATTCCAAATACACAAGTATTTGGCACAAGGCATAGAAACCGTTCTAACTACACATGGTACTTCAGGTACCAACTGTCCCAAATACATAAGTATTTGGCAACATTAATTGAAACTGTTCCAAATACACATGCACACCACTATTACAAAACGTTCCAAATGCATACGTATTTGGAACGGTTTTCTAATAGTAGTCGTCCCAAATACGTATTTTTTTGGTACGGCTATCCCAAAGCATTTTGCCTAATTAAATTACCCAGTATTTGGCACTTTTATTTTATCGTTCCAAAAAAGTTCGTCAAAACACCCCTGTTTTTTTTGTAGTGTTAGAATATATATAGAGGGCGTAGGTGATAGATCGAATACGGTCATCCAATCTTCAGGCTTCAGCAATGTGGTAAAGGATGCCTAGAGAGTTGGTATGGTAAGTTTTGTACAACATGTGCCGGCCTACACGTGGAATGAAACTGTGTATCAGCTGCTCGTCTTTGCTCATTCACCTCCTCCTTTAATATATGTGTGAATACTCCATTATATCTTATGTTAGAAAACACGGAAGGAGTTGTTCGTTTAGATAATTCCTAATTTTACCTACCAACTACCGAATATGAAAAGGATGGAAATCAAGAAATCAAAATTCAAAGGCGTCTAATTTTCCGAGAAACTCGTTTTCTCTATCTTCTTATTTCTCATACCTTTATCAAACGCTAGAAAATTATACCCATTTCCATTTCTTTGGCTTGAATTCCCTTTACAAACCACACACCTATGAGTTGATGATTAGACCTTACCTCTAACTAGAAATTGACAAGATGATTTNAAGGGTTTATGTGGTACATTATCTTATCTCGTAGAAGTTAATAATTAAGGGAAATTGAGTATTAAAGTGAATGAAATCGATTGTATGTTTTTTTTAAAAGAAAGAAAAATATTATCAACATGTGCAACACGAAATGGACATTTGGGTCGGGTTTTAAAAGATGTTCCAAATATATGTGCATTCGAAACAGTTTATAAAAATGTTCTAAATACATTATTATTTTCCACACTCTAAAAACATTATTCCAAATACACAAGTATTTGGCACAAGGCATAGAAACCGTTCTAACTACACATGGTACTTCAGGTACCAACTGTCCCAAATACATAAGTATTTGGCAACATTAATTGAAACTGTTCCAAATACACATGCACACCACTATTACAAAACGTTCCAAATGCATACGTATTTGGAACGGTTTTCTAATAGCCGTCCCAAATACGTATTTTTTGGTACGGCTATCCAAACATTGCCAAATACCCGTATTTGGCACTCTTTGTTTATCGTTCCAAAAAAGTTCGTCCAAAACCCCTGTTTTTTTGTAGTGTAGATGAGGATGTAGATGGTCTCAATATGGTATATATACAAAAGGGAGTTTGGGGTAAGAGATATGGCGATAAGGCCTGCGGCCAATCTGTCAATTAGGCTTTTTGGGCCCTTGTTTGATTAATAGGCTTGTATAGTAATATCCAAGCCCAAAAGACTTATACGTAAGTCATCATAGTTATTCATACCAAACACAAGAAATGTTAGTTTGCTCTGTTCTCTGTTTAATTTCTCTGTGATTACCAAACAATGAAAATTACTATAATTCTCAACCTATTTCGGTTCTTTATATATTTTTTTCTAGTAGTTTATTATTATTATTATTATTATTATTATTATTATTATTATTATTATTATTATTATTATTATTATTATTATTATTATTATTATTATTATTATTATTATTTAAAAATTTTTTTTTTCTCTCTACCAAACATGTTCAAATTATTGTGGTTAGCAAAACCTAAAAATAATTAGTATCCATCACAATTAAAATGGTAAACCTAAAATTGTTGTGTAGCTAACCTGACTTAGTGTGCCCTAATCTAAACTTTAAAAATCTATTAATTTTGAAATGATATCCATCCGTCTGAAAGGTCCAGTTTTAACCAGTATTGGCACGCAATAACTATAGTTGTCTCTCTTTTTCAAGCCAAAATAAAATATCAGGATCATAATATTTCTTTGGGAAGTTTAAATATTAATGAGTAAATGTATTTTCTTCATTCATGATAGACAGATAGTAGTAGTCCTATTCTTAAGTCCCAATTTTTAACACAATAACGATAATGAAGCTACCGGGCCCAAGACTGCAACCGTCCTATGTATACATAAAATAGTATATGATACATATAAATTTAAGAAGTAAGAGAAAAGGATAATGGGCCAAATTGGCCCAGTACCAAATAAAACTAAATGGGCCCACAATTTTTAAGGACAAAGACCTGTCTATATTTACCAACTCCCTTACCATTATTGGAAATAATGCAACCTCATACATTTGCTATAGGTATCAAAATCAAAACTTCTAAAAATAGTAGTATATTAACTCGCTTAGCTTCTTTTGTTTCGTTTTTTTGACTCGGTGAACTCGGCGAGTTTAGTTAGTTGGTTATGTTCACTTAAGATTCCTTATCTGAAGCATACTAGATTGATAGCTCATTGTGTTTGTGATATACCATCATATTGAATAGAAACACACTACAGTAAACCTTATAAATTAGTACTCGATGAATTAATAACTTCTAAAATTAATAATTTGTTTAGCCTCAACTTAAGAGTAATACAAATTTAAACCCCAATTAATAAAATCATAAGATAATATGTTTTTTTGAAACAATAGTGTATATATATATTGGTCCCAACGAAACTATAAATCAATAATTACTAAAAAATACCATATATATATATATATATATATATATATATATATATATATACACACACACACACACACACACACACACACACACAC
>LBNU01012595.1:60512-119418 GCA_014162995.1 Artemisia annua | reverse complement strand
TTACGAATGGACTTGTGTTAGTAATTTGTTTAACATGACATAAGGAAACAAAATTCTATATAAGATCCTTGTTAAGAACTACTACTACTCAAGTGAGTTGAGTCGTGGAAACGTGGGCGCATAGCTTGATCACTTGTGATTTAGCTATGAGTGTGTGAGAAAAGATTTTTAATTGGTGGAAGGTCGGGAGTGTTAATGCATTTTCTATTGATGAATTTTTTTAATCAAATGGAAACGTTAATGTTCCCATCTACATCTCTCATGTGTGGCAAGCGGTTATTTGGACAACCGGTTATTTCATTTGGAAAGAAAGAAATTCTCGTGTGTTGGGTAATAAAGTTTCAAGTACTAATAAAGTGGTTCAAGACATACAACTTAAAAGCTACGAGTGGATTGTGAGAAGATCCAAGAAGAATAAAGAGATAGAGTGGCAACAATGGCTTTGGGATCCCATTAAATGTCGAGTACAGTAACTGTTTGCTGCAAGTTCAGTTTGGGATAGTATGATTTTGTGTTTGCAAATCGTGTCTGCAAAAAAAAGTGAGTTGAGTCAAATTATCTCTGTCTTTGAAATCAATCTCTGATTTCAGCAATATACAATGTCCAAACAAACCTAACAATAACCACCGACCAATTCTTCTAATTTCTCAAACACAAAGATTGCTAAATACTACCCTTGTAAAAGCTTAATTAACTGTATATGACACATGCTAACAACATTTGCTGTTAACATCTAAGTTTTTCAAAATTATATTTAGTTTAGGACATATCCTTAATCAACTACTTGATTAAGGATATGTCCTAAACTAAATATAATTTTGAAAAACTTAGATGTTAACAGCAAATGTTGTTAGCATGTGTCATATACAGTTAATTAAGCTTTTACAAGGGTAGTGTTTAGCAATCTTTACATAAAATATTGGTAATTTTAGTGTTATCAACTATTTTACGTTTTTTTTTTTTTTTTTTTTTTTTAAAGAATGACAACTAACTATCTCACAATATATACACCACATACAATCTCACATGTCTTAAATAGGACTTGAACCCACAACCATTTAGTTTGAGAGCTCTCACGCAACAATAGATACCACTGGAACACAAGCCCTTTGGTTTAGGTGATTGTGTTTTACTTGAGACCAACGACCTTATACAAGTTTAGCTTAAGATGAGTTAGGAGGTGCAGAGTGCACACTTGTTATAGTTAGTTTGATACCGCCACGAAAAAAAAAAGCGGGGTCAAGGGGGTCGCATTCACTTGCAGGGTCAAGGGGCAGCGCCCCTTGCGGGGTCAAGGGAACAATTTTTCCCTCCAAAACCCAACAAACGCATCTTTTGTCAACCAACGCGATGATTGGTAAGTAACCGAAAATAATTGTTTCGGTTGGTGGTTATAACCATAATCCTGGTGTCATTTGCAGAATATAACAAAAACCAATACTCTAATGCTTCTGATTGATTTCTCGTGTCTTAGATTGCAATTGTCAATCCGTCTTATCCGATTAAGGATTTCGTGAACTCGAAACATATAGAGTTGAAATACTTTAATATGAAAGTGATTACATGATTCAGAATGATATCCAGATTATCAATCTTTTACACCAGTATATTTCCAACATAAAAGGTGTTTCTTCTAAAATTTCTAAATGTTTCCATATGGATTTACCTATAGATCGAGCGGTTAAAAGAACAATTTAAATACCTTGGACATCTTTGACCATACATCTATCTTTATCTAACTACTACGTATCTTATAAAGCACAAATCACTTTTGCGGTATTAAATGACTAAGATAATTAAATCTTAAAATTCAGCAATACAACTAACAAAGCAAAATATACAACTAAATTAAGCACGAAGACATTACAAACATCTATACATAGTGTACAACTTTTAATGCACTAAGACTTTACAAACTTGAAAATTGAAACATACAAACAAAGAAACATATTGTACAACTTTTTAATACACTAAGACATTAAATTAACACATAATTAATACTCTCATTAAAACACCTCATTACTTAAAAGTATAATGATGTATTCATATTATACAACCAATTAAAAGCATATCTACCAAATTAAATACAACCAACTAAAACACCCACTTACTAAAAAATACAATAATATTTTCACAATGTACAATCTAAACAAGCTACGGAGTATAAAATAATCTGAAAGTATAAACTAATTAAACACACTAATTAAATGTATTTTTAAAACACCCATAAAATGAAAAGTACATGTTATTATACACATTGTACAAACTAATAAAATACATAAAGCTTCATACAAGCTAACAAGTTGGTGGTTCATATGATTTTGAAAATTGGACGGACCAACGGGTTCAACCGAGAATCGGAGTCGCCACCGGTTCGGCTAACCAATAAAAGCCATCCGAAAACGAACGGGAGAGGATCCGTTAGAATCGATACAAACGGGTGAACCATGCCGGCCTCATCAGAATTTATTCCTCTGGTTAATCGTCACAGGGTACCCGCAACCGCAACGCGCGGATACCCTACTAGTCTATATTGAGGGGAATGGTAACAACACAAAGAGCCCATTATTTAGTAAGGTTTTGAAGCGTGTACCTCAAGTAAACAAGACTCACAAAGTAATGTGGCTTGTTCACAGACACGGATCAAACATGAGACCGGCCTCTACACACTACTGTGTAAGCCTTGCAACATTTTGCCGTTAGGACACCTTACAGGGGATATTTTGTGTCTTAGAATCCCTAAGAAAGATTCTTGTAGATTGCACTGCAATAAGCCATGTGTAAAATCACTTATTAATGTTTATTAAGTACTAAATTCCTGTAATGAATCAAACTAGATCCGGATGAAGACATAAATAACTTAATGATGGTTCCTTAAGAGGTAAGAATATAGAATATGGAATGTTGATTCTTAAAACCGCAAAATGGGTCAAAAGCAAGGTGGGCTTGGAATCATCCTTCTCTCATGTCATCCAAAAAGTAAAATGTTCCATGTTGATGCATTTAGGTCCATAACATAAGTTACATAACATAGGATCCCATAGGACTAACCGACTAAACATTGGGTCTTTACAGATTATGCTAATCCTATATTTCTCTCATGTCATCCAAAAAGAAAATAACCTTTAGACTAAGGGTATCTTTAGCGCAATGTGTTGGGCTGGGGTTGCGGCTTATATTATAAGCCGAAAGCTGAAGCTTATATTTTTATAAAGTTTTTTAGAGAATTAGTTAGAGCTGAAACTTATTAATGTAAAATCGCATAAAAATACATCAAATTAAATTCATATATATTTTCAGCTTTTACGTGATAATCTATTATATTTTGAAAGGTATTTAAGTAATGACTAGCTTTAAGCCCCTATAAGCCTTTTTTTATAAGTTTGGGCTTATGGAGGCTTATGGCTTATAAAAATAAGTCATAAGGCTGTGTGACAAACAAGACTTATTTTATAAGCCAACTTATTTTAAAAGCTCAAGCCCCTATAAGCACCGATAAGCCCGTTGCCAAACATAGCCTAAATTTAATGGTAACTGTGGTTACTAATGTCACATCAACGTTAACTCACTTTTTTCTCGCTAAAACTTTCTTCATGGCAAACTTAGTGTAATAAGGAGACCGCGATCACTATTTTTTTTTTTTTCATTTTCATTATTTTTAAACACTAGAATTAAAATTTCATTAATAAGTAAAAATATTACGCTAATAATTCAAATAAAATTAAAAAACAATATAATAAAAATTCAAATAAAATGAAACTACGATTAGTGTTGATTCGTTCGAAGCCAAATGTGTTCCACTAAATCGGCTTTAAAGCTTAGATGAGTTACCTCGTTGACTAGATCTCTAACAACTTGTAATGTTTCTTCATGCATTCGTACGAGATCATCATTACGATGTTGCTCACATTGNTAGTTTTTATTATAACCTACTTTTTATTTAACACGTCAAATGCTCGTTCAACATCTTTTCTTGCTGCTTCATGTGCTTCCTTATATCTTATTCGGTTTGTATCATTCGAGCCTGGTTGTGAAATAGACTTAACAAGAACAGACCATTCCGGATATATCCCGTCAGTAAGATAATATCCGCATTTATAAGTCACGTCGTTAACCACAAACGGAACCTTTGGCGATTTTCCGTCTTTGAGATCGTTGAAAATAGGCGATTGACATATAACGTTGACGTCGTTGTTCACCTCCGAAACACCAAAGAACGCATGCCAAATCTACAAGTCTTGTGAGGCAACCGCTTCCAATAAAATGTTCGTGGTCACCCTTACAATCTTGAGCACGATATGCATTTGGGCAATTAGCTCGCGGCTAACCCGTACATTCAATGCTTCATAACATCCCAAGAAACCCATGTTTCTCTTCGTGAAAAGTTAGAGTTTTTCGACATCAACATAAGTAGGCCTTCTCAAAAACTTGTCTTCATATAAGTCCATAATAGCCTTACAGAAAGCTTGGAGATAATCACTGGAAGTTTTCTCACCCATTTGCAGTTATTTCCCGAACAATGCGTGTGAATAGTGATCGGCTCATTCGAAACCGCTTACTGAATAATTTTTCGTCATATATTGAGTTTTCAGATAAGTAAACGGCCACTAGACGATCATGAGCACCATAAAGATCTCTATCTATCGTGTTTCGATTAGTCAGGGTTTTAAGGATTGTAGAAGTGGAAGCTTGCAAAACCATAATGACCTCTTTTAAAAACTCTAAATTGATACTATTAACTTCTTCTTTTTCATCCGAGGATGTAAAAAAATTGATCGGAATCCATTTGTTTCAGATAAGATGTGTAGAGTTTATAAGAATTGGTTATTAGTCGAATGGTATAAGGATCAGCCTAAGTATTATTGGTTTAAGATTAGCTCAATGCGTTATCTTGCTTACCAAGTCATTAGATCCTGTACATATTTTATAGTCTAATAGATTTTAACTTTTTTATATGTGTACATGTTCATACATTAATGAAAAAACATTATCTTTTTTTTCTTTTTCTTTTTTTTTTTTTTTTCTTTTTACGTTAGTGGCTTTAAGCATATGATGCGTGCTCATCCTTAAACTCATTTAGTAGATTCAATGTTTTTCTTAACTTATGTGTAGATACTTATTATCTTGTGGTTATCTTTCACGTAATTTTCATATCATTGTTGTAAACTTGTAACTGGGTTATATTCCCTTAATAATTATCTTACTGTAATCACAGGGCAAAATACATTGCAAGTCAGCAAGTGATCAAACCGAATATTTATGCTTTGAATAGTTGCATCTTTTATCTTTTTTTTGCAGGTACTATTGTATAAAACAAAACTGGAGTCAAACAGAAAATCAAAGGAGTGAAATACTTGATTCTAAAATATATGGGCTCATGGTAGGGGTGTTCACGGACCGGGTAATATCCACATTAATCAAAACTCAAAATCAAACCAAACTGATAAAAACTAAACCGAATTCGTAATCGAACCGAATTAGACAAAACCGAACTGAACCGAAGTAAATATTCGGTTATCGGTTTGGATATGGTTTTGGCAATGAAAACCGAAAACCGAATTCATATAAATATATATTTTTTCTATGTATTTATATGAAAAAAATCACTCAAGCTATTTCTTAGTATAAATATAACATTATTTAAGCTTGAAAAAAAATGTGTGCTAAAATTATGTAATTCAGGTTATTCGGTTTGGTTTTCTAGGGATTCGGTTTTCGATTTCGGTTCGGTTTAATCAATTTGAATTCGGTTCGGTTTTCGGTTTTACCCAGAAAAAAAATTTTTAACCGAAATAGCCGAACCGAATAAATCTAATAACCGAACCGATAAACACCCTAGCTCGTGGGCCGTTTAAGAATGAGAGTCCAACCCACGTGAGAGAACTCAGGTCACATGTGGGCTTCTGTTGAACAATTGTAGAAAATATTCTTTTTCTATTTTATATATCCTTTTTGTTGTGAAAATATAACTCCATTGTGGACGTATGGCCCGGACTGGGCCAGGAATGGGCCAGGCCCGGCAGACAGCGGCCCACTCTACGCCTAAACCCTAATCCATGCCCTATAAATACATGGCTGGAATCTCCTTATTGACGACGACCAAACAGGTTACCCTAAACCTAGCTCTTATATGCTACATCGCATCGATACTAACTTGACCGTCGGAGGTGGATCCCGGGGCTACGGCCTCGGGTCCACTCCTAACGGGTTCTCTTTGTTGACAGGTCTACTCAGGGCTCGAGAAGACGACTAACGGCCCAGGGAGAGTCGTTAAATCCAGCCCGCGCCAGATTATGTATCAACAAGTGGCGCCATCCGTAGGACCTGACTACGACAAGTTTCGTGCTCTCACATCACTGGAAAGTAACCACGAGTTCAAAAGCCGGTAACTTTAAAATTATTGTTTATTGCATGTGGATGTACATGACAAAACAATATCCCCAAAGTAAAATATTGCTTGTGGATTTACAATCGGTAGTAAACAAACAAAACCCAAAAGGGCTAACCACGAATAAATTGTTGTTTATTGCTTATGGATGCATACGTGCTTCCTTAAAGGCTAGATGTATATACGAATTATGATCTTTTTATTTGATAAGAAGTTACGACTTCTAATACGTCATGTTTATTTGATATGTGTATATTATGATCTTTTAAATTTGGTAATAAGATTATGTACAAATCTTTTCTAAAAATTAAAAAGATATCGCAATATCTTTTAATTATTAAGAAGATTTTATGTAAATCTTTTAAAACTTGGTAAACACGATTTTACCTATAACGCATTAAGTCCGCACGATCGGACCTACTTTATCTTTTAGCCGCGAACAACGCAGTCACGATAAATCTACCCGCGTTAGGCCATGCGTTCAGACATCTTCGCAGATTGGCGCCATGAGCGCACTGTTATATACAGGCACCACGATGCTAGTCAATCGCCATGAGCGCACGCAGACAAAAGCCGTGGTCAACTGCGATCATTCACAAACGTTAGAGTCTATGCGGTCACGATACATCCATCTACGTCTGTACGCGCGCTTGAAACTATTAGTTGCGGTCACGGTACATCCATCCGCGCCATTGTTTTTATTATAAAAAAGAAAAAGAACAATCAATCGCCATGAGCGCACTGAGTTCACAGATTAGCTACGCGCTACTTTTTTTTATGTAATTGTAAAACCTCACGATAGGTGTAATTCGCACAGCGAAAGTTTCTCTTATATGCTATGTGCTATACTATGCTTCACGCTATTAATCTTTTACTTTATTAGGTTTTATATGTTGCGATTCGCGGCATATACTTTTAATATTTGCATTAAGTGTTTTTCAGGATTTGAATAACTAAGTTTAATGCTCCTACACGAGTAGCACCATCAAACTTGGGGGGCTACCAGGGTATATCCTACTACTGTTTCCGTACGCGTCACGCAGGAATATTTGGAAGCAGATCGTACGTAAGAGGTATTGCAAGCCCGGTACAAAGACGGATTTAAATATTCGCACCACCTTACCGCAGGGGAGACGTCCTCTGTCGCTTGTAAAGGTGGATGTAATGTTCGCGCACAGCGCGCACTTTTGACGCGCACAGCGCGCATTTTTGTCGCGGACAACGCGCACTTTTGTCGCGCACCGCGCGCACTTTTGTCGCGGACAACGCGCACTTCTGCCACAGAAGCACGTCTTCTGTCGCGCCATGTTGCATCGCTACTGGTACAAAAGGTACGCCCTTACCCAGGATGCAGCATGCGGAATCCACCTTCACCATTGTGAGACAATCACAATCGCAATCCCAGTGCGCACTGTCGTATGTGGGCTGCGCAGTATGATCCGTCCCATGTGCACACAAGTTGCGCACACATGGGCCATGCCGTCATGGTTGATTGGGCCTACGCGGCCATGAACAGAACTTAAGTCTAGCATAACATAGCCATGTACTACGTCACACTAGACTTGGGGGGCTTGTGGACGTATGGCCCGGACTGGGCCAGGAATGGGCCAGGCCCGGCAGACAGCGGCCCACTCTACGCCTAAACCCTAATCCATGCCCTATAAATACATGGCTGGAATCTCCTTATTGACGACGACCAAACAGGTTACCCTAAACCTAGCTCTTATATGCTACATCGCATCGATACTAACTTGATCGTCGGAGGTGGATCCCGGGGCTACGGCCTCGGGTCCACTCCTAACGGGTTCTCTTTGTTGACAGGTCTACTCAGGGCTCGAGAAGACGACTAACGGCCCAGGGAGAGTCGTTAAATCCAGCCCGCGCCAGATTATGTATCAACATCCATCGAAAAGATGAACAGATATTTTGAAAGATTTGCATAAAACGACACTAATGATATAACCAAACACTCGTCTACATCTTAATTCTCATTCATTCGTATAGGATCAGCGAATGTCGAAAACATGCTGAACCAATACCAAACTAGAAATCTAAAAATCCTAACCCGTTTTCATTGTCGAGACAACTATATAATCTATTAATATAAGACCACGTATAACTGTTTGGTTTTATTTTATGGTATTTACGGTTTTGACTAAATTTTGCACAATCATATCCTATTTTTTAGCATGTTCAAAAAAAGGTATCCAATATATTAACGGTCATTTCCCTAGGAAGATATGCATCTATATATAAATTTTGAAAGGAAATAATAACCGTTTTTTGTTAAACATGAACACAGAAATCTATAAAAAAAAAGAAGAATCTCTTGATGAAATAATAACAACCAAAGAAAAGCAGATTGAGAAAAAAATAAAGAGAGAAAAAGAAAGTGGTTAAACACGGTTAAGGAGGGACTAGAGATTAATCTTCATCTTTAACAACCTCTCTTGTCTCTTCTTACCGCCTTTGCATTTCTTGTTCTTATTATTTCAAATATACGAAGAGATCGACGTGAAACTTAAAGGGTATGTGTCGATTTAGTCATTAGTTTCCGAAAATTGCTATGTTATGTTATGTTATATGAATTATATATGTTTGACAATGTTGCATTTGCATTCTAGAATCCCTATTGCCTTTAGTCATATTGATAGGTTATTTGCTGGTTTTTATATATGAATTTGTTCGTACGATTTCAAATTTTTAGAAATAACAGTTTGTTTCAAGAAGGTGTTAGGAGTTTCGATTTCTTAATGAGCATATGTGATATGTGCATGGTTATGCATTGTCATATATGAATATTCAGAATTTGAGTTTGTGGTTTTTAGTTATTTTCGAATCAGGTTTATGGTTATCATATGTTTAAGAAGGTGTAGGTTGGTTAATGAGGTCATTTTATGCATATGCAGAAACGATAATTTCAGGCAGATTGCGTGTAAGGAATATTAAAAATGGCGGATTTTAGCATACGAACAAGACCAACTGCCAACCTTTCCTTGCCTCATAGAAACCTCTTCGTCATTACTCCACCAACAAGTCCATTAAGCGCACAAGAACTAGACAACGATATCATTGATTTAGATCAAGCCAGTCCTCTATCCGCAGACACTTATCAGCAACTCTACCATGATGCATTTGATATGCATACCAACAAATCACATACTCCAGAATCAAAAATCGACTCGGAGTTACGTTCTCTTGCTTCAGGAGATAGAACCATGAAAAGAAATGTGCTTATGACTGATACCATGGAACCTTTAACTCCTAAAACACCTAAAACCCCTACTCTTAAGAGACTAAACTCATCCTTAAGTGTGAAAAGTGTTTCGTCTCCAATATCTTCTCAGATTCCCAGACCAAATTCAAGAAGCAAATCTTTTCATGACAACAATTTTTTTCCGCTGAGCCCTAGAGTAGTTGGGAGCCCGAGAGTAGCTGAAAGGAATGCTAATGGGAAAGAAGATCCACATTACCTGGGACCTTATTTACTTAAACAAACACGTGAGTTGTTATCATCCGGTGAAAATCCAAAGAAGGCTTTAGAATTAGGTATACGTTCAATGAAAGCATTTGAAACTAGTCGATTTCAAAAACCAAATTTGGAGTATGTCATGTGCTTACATATTGTAGCAGCATTGTACTGTAGTTTAGGACAGTACGGTGAAGCAATTCCTATTCTAGAACGTTCTATCGAGATACCAAGCATGGGTGAAGGAGATAAGAATTCTTTAGCTAAGTTTGCAGGGTGTATGCAGTTAGGTGATACATACGCAATGCTTGGATACATTGAAAATTCTATATTGTGCTATACAGCTGGTTTGGGGATTCAAAGACAGGTTTTGGGTGTAAATGACCCGAGGTTTGGTGAGACTTGTAGGTATGTAGCCGAGGCTCACATTCAAGCATTGGAATTCGATGAGGCTAAGAAGCTTTGCCGAATGGCTCTTGACATACACAAAGCAAATGGTTCAACCGCTTCTGTAGAGGAAGCAGCTGATAGGAGACTTATGGGCCTTGTTTGTGATGCAAAGGGTGAATACGAGGCTGCACTTGAACATTATGTTTTAGCCAGTATTACAATGTCTGCAGCCGGTCAAGACCCTGATGTTGCAGCTATTGATGTGTGTATTGGTGATGCTTATTTATCATTGGCTCGTTATGATGAAGCGGTTTTTGCTTATCAGAAAGCATTAAATGTGTTTAAGGCAACAAAAGGAGATAACCATCCATCTGTTGCTTCTGTTTTTGTTCGTTTGGCTGAGCTTTACAACAAGATGGGAAAGTTTCGTGAATCAAAATCTTACTGTGGAAACGCACTGAGGATATATGAAAAGCCAATGCCCGGGAGTCCAAGCGATGAAATTGGTAACGGGTTCATTGAAGTGGCTGCCATTTATGAATCGATGAACGACCTTGGTGCAGCAATCAACTTACTCAAAAAAGCACTCAAGGCATTCGGTAAGGTCCAAGGTCAACTGAGTACTATAGCAGGAGTCGAGGCTCAGATGGGGGTTTTGTACTATATGATGCGAAATTACTCAGACTCATATGATTATTTCAAAGTTGCGGTTTCAAAACTAAGAGTGGTGGCAGAGAAAAAGTCAGCTTTATTTGGTATTGTTTTGAACCAAATGGGACTGGCTTGTCTCCAGATCGAGTTGTATGACGAGGCTGCTGATTTATTTGAAGAAGCAAAAGGTGTTTTGGAAGTGGAATATGGTTCTCATCATCCGGACACACTTGGGGTGTATAGCAATCTAGCAGGAACTTATGATGCAATGGGCAAATGGGAAGAGGCCATTGATATATTGGAATATGTAGTGGGGATGCGAGAAGAGAAGCTTGGGACAGCAAGTTCTGATGTGGATGACGAGAAACGAAGGCTGGCTCAGTTATTGAAAGATGCAGGCAGAGATAGGAGCAAGAAATCGCTGTCACTCGCGTTCCTCCTTGATGGTTAATTAACACACTCGCACTTATCTCTCTCTTTATTTAAAAAGCAATCCGTATATTGGTCAAAATGTATGAAACTCCCTTATGAAGATGCTTCATTTTTGTGTCTTTTGGGTTGTTTAGACCTTGTAATGATATCAATAACACACATGAAGTGTAGCAGAAATGGTTGTCAATCTTTGTACTTCAACTTTCTTATATAATAAAGGGGTTTCTCAGTGTTATTCATTCATTTGAATGACCATGTTCTTAATGGTGCTTTCTGTTACTTGTTCTTTAAGTATAATCCTGTAGATCTTATTGGTACCGAAAGCAACTGACTAATTTATTTGTTGCAATCTATGTTGTTTTTTCTAGTTCTGTAAAAATGTTATCGAAAAGTTTCCTTGGTCCTCATTCAGGTTTCAGGTCCACTTGACCATAAGCCCCAAGAGAGACTTATCGTAAAAGCATATTTGACTTGCAAAGGTATTCAAATAGTTTATAATCTCCGTCTGTTTTGCCATTTTTTAAGTTTTTAACAATTGAAGCTAATTACAGTTGTTAACTAAACTTGTATGCATCTCACATGAATGTGATGATCCACGCCTTTGTTGACCATAATATGTATCCAGTTTTGATCCGTTCTTAGCAGTTTTGATCCGTTCTTAGCAGTTTTTCCTTTTTCTTGTGTACGAATAAGGCTCTGTTTTTACCTATGTCTATGATTTGATTTCCAGGATTTTAGTCACAAAAGTGTGCGCTTAGTATCCAATGTATAGACTTCAATTTGACAGTAACATAAGGGGGACAAATGTTGCAGAGGAACAGGGCATATTAAGTTACTAGATGAGTACCCGTGCATAGCAACGGGATTTTATAGCGACAGATAGTTTATTGATAAAAAAAAGTTTATAGGTTATAAACGAAAAATAATGTTTTGAAACCCGGTTCGACCCGGGTGGTTCAACCGGTTGAACCGTTCCGGTCGAAAAATGGGTCGATTTAAACCGGGTCAACTTGCTAGGTTGGGTCGAAAACGGGTCAAATTAAACCGGGTCAACCCGGTTTGTGTTTTAATTGGTTGTATTTAATTTGGTAGATATGTTTTTAATTGGTTGTACAATGTGAATAAATCATTGTACTTTTAAGTAATGAGGTGTTTTAATAAAAGTATTAATTACATTAATTTTCTCTCACATTTGACTTTCAGTACTCAACTTTCAAGACTCAACTTTTTCAAGTTTGACCATTTTTCTATTATAGATAGTATAAATTAACATCTCATACTTTGGTTTCACTGATGCAATGCAGTAGAAGCCTAAGAGTAAATTAATCATAAACGCGTGCTCATTTTATCTAATTACTTAACTCAAAACAGCCTTTGAAACAATAAGGTTATCATTTTATTCAGCTGTTTTTGTGTTGCTGTTTGAATCAGCAAATTCTGAATTGTAATGTCATGCATAGCTTTTCTGGCATCACTTACGACTAAATAATATTCTTAATTTTAAGCTGTTTCAACAGGTGTGGGAACAAACTGAATCATGACAGTACACATTACCTCAAGCACTTGTTAAAACCCATAGCATTTCATAATGATAAAAATTAAACAAGTAAATAAACCTAGAACATAGCATTTCTTTCATTGATTTAAAACAATCTACATCAATTTCAACATCCACTTTCCACAAAAAAAAAACAACTAAACCTAAACCTAAACATTCTACTCACGAAACAAAACCCCTAACCAAACACCCCTCCCAAATCTAAAAAACCAACTCCTTAACTTAACCGCTTGTAAACTTGGTGACAGCCTTAGTCCCCTCACTCACAGCATGCTTAGCCAGCTCACCAGGCAACACCAATCTCACAGCAGTCTGAATCTCCCTACTCGAAAGGGTATTCTTCTTATTATACCTCACAAGCTTAGAACTCTCAGCAGCCAGTTTCTCAAATATATCATTTATAAAAGAGTTCATTATCCCCATTGCTTTGCTTGAAATCCCGATATCAGGATGCACTTGTTTCAAAACCTTAAAAATGTAGATCTTGTATGTTTCAACTGACTTCTTGTGTCGCTTCTTCTTCTTGTCTGCTGACGTGTCCTTTGCTGGGAGCTTTTTTTCCGCTTTGGGTTTTGGGGTTTTCTCTGCTGCTGCTGGCTTCTTTTCAGCTGCGGGTTTCTTCTCTGCTGCCTTTGGTGCCATTGGTGAAAAGTGAAAAGGGTATGTGTGTGTGTGTTTTTGAAGGTGTTTTTGGTGTGTGTGAGGAGTGTGAGATGAAGTGAATTGTGGGGTTGGTTATATAGGGTGTGGAGGTGGGATTTGATTGGTGGGTTTTGTGTCACGCGGATCGGGAGTATTGGCCGTTGGATTAGAAGATTGGATTGAACGGTTGAGATTGGAGATTGGATTCATTTGTGATTTGAAATTTTTTCGTGTTTTAAAAGAACTGGGTCGGGTTTAAATAGGGTTCAATATACTTGAATGAACTGGGTTGGATTTAATTTGTGGCAACGAAGTACTTTACATAACAAAAAGGATGGTCTTCACATTAAGTCATCTGTTAATTAACACGATTTAACGAAAAAATAAATAAATTGTTAGATCAGTTTAAGTTTAAAAAATCTAACATTAAGTAAACGGGTCAAAACTAAATTTATAAGTAAAAAAGGTACGTCTAAACTTTGTAATGCTAAAACCATCAAAGAGCATCTGATGTAGGGGATTCACTGGAACGCGGGGGTCAAGAGCGATGCTACACACGGGGTTCAAGCAGTTTACTTGGCAGGTCAAAACGAGTTATCCGGTTTAGTTCAAACGAGTTCCTTTAAGAACAGAGATAAAAGGGTTTGGGTCCTGAATCCTATTTGATTATCCTTTAGACTTTTTTACTTTTTACGGGTTTAGGTAGTTGGTAGAACTTAGAAGAAAATGAATAACCCATCGACATTTTTAGAAATATCAAGAGTTGGACACTGGTTATATTTTTACACTTTACATTTTACAACATGAATGAACTCTATGCTCAAGATTAATAAATGTATTTTATGTATCTCCTGTACAATATATTTCTTATAAAAATTTCGATGTCACGTGTGTTTGTCAATTTTGTCTTTCTTTTAAGACTTATTTTTTACTCAACTTATTAATAGTGGATTAACTAATTTATAGTTACTCGTACGTGATTGGCTTTTTGATCGTTGTTTTAAATTTAGTAGTTTTCTTTTAGACGTTGGCTTTTAGGTGTTGCTTGGTGTTTGCCACATCCACTCTCTTTGTATGAAGTTTTCCAAATGTTGTTATTATTCGTTTTGGTGTTTGTAATTTATAGTATTTTGTTATTGTTATTTTTTGTTAAGAAAAATTATTACTATAAAAGCACTAGATGCAGTGGGTGTTATAGGGCGAGTTATCTATGAAAGGGCTTTTACTCAGTTATACTTATCTTTGAAAACCCATGGGCCTACTGGAGAGATTTTGTGGATAAAAGGTCACGGGTTCAAGTCTCAGCTCGTGCTCACTCCAGTTAGTGCCCCACTGGCCCAAGATAGTTGATGGAGCTATTCCTTGTGGAGTTAACAATGACTGGTGCTAAAAGGCATCAGGGTCAAGGTGTTCCCGCAAATTCACACATTTTGTAAATAGGGCGAGTTATNTGCTCGCTCTAGTTTTACACTTAAAAAAACACTTATCAATAACCTACGTTATGTGAATGACAAATGGACCTATAACCAGGGGCGGAGCCACCATAGTGGTAGTGGGGGGAGATGCCCCCAACCAAGCTCTTGCGGATACACAAAATATATAGAAAAAATCAATGTTGCAAAAAACGGTCTACTCGGCATTGTAATCGCCGATTACAAGGTAAACGGCCCTGGAACTTGGAGAGATTTACAAGGAAATCGGCCGATTAATCGGCGATTACAAGGTTTAGGGCCGATTAATTGGCTAAAAAACGCTACTCGGCCCTCGACCGCCTCAGGACCGATTCACGATTTTTGCAACATTGGAAAAATAGTGAAATTTATGAGAAAATAGTCAGGTGCCCTCACTCATAAAATCAAAGAGCCCTCATTGCTCTCAGCTCACCAACAATTTGAGTGCTCTCTAATGAAAAAAACTGTTTCCGTTGAGTTTTTCCAGTCGACTAACATGGAGAAGAAGATACAATAGGGAAATGTGAGAATGAGTGGGAAAGTGGGTGTGAAACTGTGTAAGTGTTAGTGGGCCGGTGGGTGTAATAAATACTCCGTATATCTTTTTCTTTTTCACAAACTCTACGAGTAACTTGTGGTTTATGGAGTGAATTGGATACTAGAGTATAACTTTATATTGTTGGTATTTAATTTAGAATTTTAAAATGGTGTGAATATCATACATTATTATTTTTTAGCACAATATTGTTTACAACATAGGTATTTTTAATTTTAATTTGTTAGCATGAGAGTTTCTCAAATATTTTTTAATATTATCTTTTGATATAATAATCTCGTACCGTTTAGTTTAGTTAAATTATCCATAAAATTTTAAGTGCTTTAATATAACTTTTATGTAGTTGATAGGGAATGGATCTAGTGAGAAGAGTTATTGAAATGAGAAGAGTGAGAAACAATTCTAGCCATAAAATTCAAATAAGAAAAGAGAAATAATTGGGAGATGCATCTATTTTTGTGGATGCATCTAAGATTAGTGGTTGTGGTTCCTTCTCATTCATCTCATCTTAATTATATTTCTCATTTGATCCTTTACGCTAAAAAATAACATCTCCCGTTATCGAACCTTTCACTCGATGCCCCCTGTGATTACATTTCCTGGCTCCGCCACTGCCTATAACGCACATCGTATCCTCTAACTAATAACCATGTCTACTTATGTGGCTAACAAGGTGAGTGGTCTGATTTGAATTATAATACATGAAAAGACCAAAATACCCTTCAAGGTAACAATCAACGAACAGAACTATTGGTCAAAAGATCCCGTGAAGGTAGAAACAAAAGAGAGAAGATCTAAAAAAAAAAAAAAAAAAGTGTTAGGATCAAATTAGTGAAATCCTAAAAACTATAGGAACCATTTATGTAATTAACTCTGTGTTTCATAAAAGACAGGAAAGAGAAGAAACCAGAAGAAGCATCGAGTAGTTAGCAATCATCAATGGCAACCATTTCCACTCCCACTCCATCATCTTCACATTCAAACACACTCTCACTCCCTTCCAACAAACTCTTACTCACTAAAACCATATCTCTTCACAACACTTCCCGCCACACCTCATTTACTACAGTAGCTGCTGCATCTTCCTACAACTCTCCAGTACTGGAAACTAGTAGTGCAAAAAAATCCTCAGCCAACAAGTTTCTTGACTCGTGTTTCGTGTTCTGTACTTCAGTAGCTCTTTCTGCTTCTGTGTTTGTGACGGATGTTGATGCATTTGTTGTGACTACACCTAGGAAGCTGCAGAATGATGAGCTGGCTACTGTTCGGTTGTTTCAGGATAATACTCCTTCTGTTGTTTATATTACTAACTTAGCTTCTAGGTAGTATTTTATAACATTCGTTAGTGTTTCTTTTTTTATAGCATAAGTGCCCATCTTACTATTTTAGTTCGAAATAAGTGCCACTTACAAACTGCAACTAATCAAAATATTTATATAGAAAAAAAATGATATTTGATTACTTAATAGTGTAATAGTTGTAAAACTGTATGTCATTTGATAAAGTGAACACTTATTTTGAGATGGAGTTAGTATTATGTAAGTATGTGATTGTGACGTGTGTTAAAATGAATTGAGGGAATTAGTGGATTACAAATGTCTCATTAGGGGGTGTTTGTAAATAACTAGTTGCCGGTTATCAATGTTTTGCAAATAACTAGCTGATTTAGGGGGTGTTTGTTTTAGCTTATTTAGCGGTATTATTTAGCAAAAAGAAGCCCATATTAGTGTTTTGATAAGCTTATGAGCTTGTTTAATGGGGGTTGATAAGCTCTTTTTTGTGGCTTATGGGCTTATATAGGTTAAGCTCCTTTTGTTTTATCCCTTTTTTTTTTTTTTTTTTTTTTTTTTTTTTTTTTTTTTTTTTTTTTTTTAATTCAAATCAACCTATCCATTTTTAGGGTTTATTGTTGTAATTTCATATATATCATCTGTTCATCTTAATAATAATTTAGGACTAAAGCCCCCCAACCCAGTTTGTATTCTGATTATCATCTACTGCCCTCTTATCCTTTTGTTTATAAGTTTTTCCATCTCAGCTATTCTACACAATGACAAACANCTTATTTATGTTTTTAAGCTCTTTTTTTTTTTTTTTTTTTTAATCGTAAGCTAATCCAAACACTCAACTGGAGCTTGAGCTAATGAGCGTAGTCCTCATAAGCCATAAACTACTTTATGAATATAAGCTTAAGCCCCAAAAGTAAGCTTAGACAGACACCCCCTTAGTTATCTATTCTGATTGTATTGGTGATCGAGTTATCTTAGCCTATAGGTACAAAGACTTATCCACCTGTTTTAGGTTTATTAGGTTTTTGGTATGGAATGAGATATTTCAACTATTGTGCTAGAGGTAATGAATTTATAAACAATTGCATTGAGCGTGTTGGATTTAGTGGAATTATTTTTTGAAATGTTGATTATAGGTTTCTGATAAATGGTTTGTTTGAGTCAATGTTATTGTATGGTTTCTAGGCAGGATGCGTTTACTTTGGATGTGTTTGAGGTGCCACAAGGATCTGGATCGGGCTTTGTTTGGGACAAGAATGGTCATATTGTCACAAATTATCATGTTATCCGAGGGGCTTCCGATCTCAGGTTTGTTGCGTTTCGTATTTTCCGTTATTTCATTCAATTAAAATTGTATAGAATCCGAGTTAATGAATCACGTGTTAAAAGGTACGGTTGTAAGGTGCCAGTTTTGATTTGTTAATTACTTTAGAGTAGACATAAGGAGCAGTGAAGTTACTGATATGAATCTGTGCAGAATCAAATTTGTATAAAAGAGTGTCCTAAATTAATGATCGATTGCCATTGTAATGTATGGAAGATTCAGCTAATATAGTTACAGGAGGTGTAATTTGAATGTTTAAGAAAGATTTGACTAAGTTCTGTTAGAAGTGCCTATGAATCCATAGTTTTTATCTGCTGAGGTTGAATTGATTGTTTGTGTTGACTGTCTAAATTGGGTACTTTGACAGTCAACTGCGACTTGACTGAATATCTCCCCTAAAAGTTCTGTTAATGCCTGTGAATCCGGAGCTGTTCCTCTACTAATGTTGAACTTATTTATGTTTGTTTAGGGTAACTCTTTCCGACCAGACTACTTATGATGCAAAAGTTGTTGGGTTTGACCAAGATAAGGATGTTGCAGTATTGCAGATTGATGCACCAAAAGACAAACTGAGACCTATACCAGTTGGTGTGTCTGCTGACTTGCTTGTTGGGCAAAAAGTGTTTGCTATTGGAAACCCCGTGAGTGTCAATATACTAATTATATTAATGCCTATGTGTATATGTTCATGTGTACTGGTTGTTATGTGTTTCATTCTAATATGTTGATGTGATGGTTTTCCTTTTGCAGTTTGGGCTTGATCACACACTTACAACTGGTGTCATCAGGTACTAATTGATGCAGTAAGCTCCAACATTTATATATAAACCTCAGTTAAACTGAAATACATGTATGGATTTAGAAGGGATTGGATCCTTATAAGTATCTATCTTATAAGTATCTATCTTCTTTCTTAATAGTGGGCTAAGGAGAGAAATTAGCTCTGCGGCGACCGGACGTCCAATCCAAGATGTTATCCAGACAGATGCTGCAATCAACCCTGGTAACAGTGGCGGCCCACTTCTTGATAGTTCAGGAAACCTTATTGGAATAAATACAGCCATATACTCCGCATCTGGTGCTTCCGCTGGTGTCGGTTTTTCAATCCCAGTCGACACAGTGAGTTAATAGCTTTACTAATATCTCCCTTTTAAGTATCTTAATTCACAACCACAAGCCCTTAAATACATTTTCTTGCAATATTTTTATAGGTAGGTGGGATTGTTGATCAATTGGTGAAATTTGGGAAAGTCACAAGGCCAATTTTAGGTATCAAATTTGCACCTGATCAGTCTACAGAACAACTAGGAGTTAGTGGAGTCCTAGTCTTAGATGCTCCTCCAAATGGTCCTGCTGGAAAAGCGGTAATTTTGTCACCTTTTTACCAATTAAGTGCATACATTATGGTTTTCAGTAATAGTTCAGGTAACTTGAGTAATCTGACTCTGCAGGGTCTGCTAGCAACAAAACGTGACAACTATGGGAGACTCATACTGGGTGATATTATAACATCTGTAAATGGTAAAAAAGTTGTAAATGGAAGTGACTTATACAGAATTCTTGACCAGTGCAAAGTGGGTGAAAAAGTAAGTTCTCACATTCTAACTCTTGAAAAAATAGTTCATATATGGGATCATATTTAATATAAAATTATGCTCCATAAATGCTTAATGGGAAATATTGTCAACTGTCAGGTGATTGTTGAGGTGTTGCGTGGTGACCATGTAGAGAAGATCCCTGTGGTGCTTGAACCAAAGCCTGATGAAACATGATCCTTTGCAACGAACTCGGGTCGTGAATTTATTTATACATGGACAGAATTGTATCATTGTATGGTTTTATTATTAGACTCCTATGCTGTAAAAACCGCAAACCATATATATTATGGGACTCCATGTCACATTGTCACATATCAGTGTAATGCTATATTGGTCACCTAAACTAGAATAAGAAAAATTACATCTCATGTGGCATGATGTCGGGTCACTGCTTTTGCCTAGTGACATAATCATATTAAGACTTGTGATGAACTTGGTATGATGAATATGTAATTATAAGCCGTTGATAGCAGTAGCCTAATGTAACTGTTTAATTACGCGTGNATTTAAGTGGGTCACTCTTGGGGTAGTGTTATTAACCAATGCATGCTTTTATACGTTGTGTAATAGAATCTCTTCTTACATTATCTCTTGTAACTGTAGTTATTCTCTAAAACATTAACATGGCTGCTGTTAATTCAATCAGTTCTACATCATCATCTTCTTTTTCATCTCTTTTTATTTCAAGAAGCTTCTGTCTTCTTCGCACTCGTAAAACCTGTGGCATTAGCATTTCCAATTCTTCTAACCGTGGATCATCTTTAATAATCGCTTGTTGTAAGTTGCAGCGTGAAGAGCGCGCAACCACCGTTCGTTTGTTTGAGGATAATATTCCTTCTGTTGTCTATATTACTGCTGAGCTAAGGTATTTCCCTGCATTGTTGTCGGGTGTGTTTGGCGCGATGTTTATGATAGTTTGTATATAAAATAAGCTTTTATAAAAAAATAGGTTTTGTTTCGGAAACAAAGGTTAAGGAGTATTTCAGAAAATTAGCTCTTAAATTAGCTTCTAAAAACATAATCTCTTGAAGCTATCATCTGCAAACAGTTTTGTTAAAATATACCCATATGGTATGCCCCATGACTCCTCACGATTTGGAGTTGCCTATTTTTAGAAGGGTATTTTTCGTATCTGTTTTCCATGTTACATTGCTTTATGAAAGAGTCTACTAACTCTTTGGAGTCTACTAACTCTTTGGATTGAATTATGATATTATGTGGACAAGGAAGCATGAGTTGATTGAGGGTATGTTAGAGGGGCGAGTTGGATCAGGCTTTGTTTGGGATAAAAAAGGTCACATTGTCACAAATTATCATGTTATCCAGGGGGAACCAAGATCAGGTTAGTTTCTTTTGTACTTTCCTGCATTTCTTCACTGAATATGTTGTATCGTGTCATATCGGTCATAAATGTGTTTGTTCGGAAAAAGCCTATTACTAATAGCCTATTAAAAGCCAGGGTTGAACTAGTTAATGTTTGTTCAGGGTAACTCTAGCTGACCAGACTGATTACTATGCAAAACTGGTTGGGTTTGACCCAGATAAGGATCTCGCTGTATTGCATATCAATGTACGAAAAAAGAAACTGAGACCTATACGACTTGGAGTATCAGCTAACTTGCGTGTTGGGCAAAAAGTGTTTGCCATTGGAAGTCCCGTAAGCGTAGATATATACTAATTCAATAAATATGTAAAGTGTGTATACTTATATGTTTGTGTAACAGTTGGCATTCATTGTGCAGTTTCAGCTTGATCAAACACTTACAACTGGTGTTATCAGGTATAAGATTGGTACCACTCACCTATCTTTCGTATATGAATCTGTGCATTTAGATCAATCAAGAATTTGTATCTGTTTATAGTGGTCTAAAGAGAGAAATAACTTCAAGTGTAACCGAGCGTCTGATACAAGATATTATCCAGACAGACGCTGTGATCAACCCCGGTAACAGTGGGGGGCCACTTCTTGATAGCTCAGGAAGACTTATTGGAGTGAATACATGCGGATACTCGGCGTGTCCATATTGTACAAGCACTGGTATCAATTTTTCCATTCCCATTGACACAGTGAGTTAATAACTATACTACTCTACCTTTTGTTATCGAGTAAATTTTACATTTAGTCCGTTGACTATGTAAGTTGGTTTCACTTTGTGTCCCTGAATGCTAAAAGACAAGGGATCAAATATGAAAGCAAACAGTACCGGCGAGGGCTGATTTTGTGATATTGATCAAACCGGGACCATTTATGTAATTAACTCTGGATTATCTCTATTCACAATTGGAACACATTGTATTTCATGATATTTTCAGGTAGTTGGTATTGTAAACGAGCTGCTTCTATTCGGGAACGTTGCACGACCAATGTTAGGAATCAAATTTTCAGCTGATCAGTGGAAAGAGCAACCACGAGTCAGTGGAGTGATAGTCTTTGATGCTCCTCTTAATGATCCAGCTGGAAAAGCGGTAATTTTGTCGCTTTTTGCTACCTTCTGAAACATAGTATCAACTTTTAAGTAACGCGAGTAATTTGAATTTACAGGGTATGCGATCTGCAAAGTTTGGTGTCTTTGGCATACTCATATTGGGTGACATTATAACATCTTTAAATGGCAAAGAGGTTGCTAATGGAAATGATTTATACAAAATTCTTGACCAATGCAACGTGGGTGAAACAGTAAGTTCACTTCAATACTTCTCGTGTCTCTTTTATATGTTACTTATGAAATCAATATGTGATCCTGGCACCTTCTTCATACACATGTGAAGTATAGCTGCATAAACAAGATTGACCCGGACACTGGTTCAAGAAAAGCCTAAAAGGGCTAGTTCTCAAACTGCTCGGTTTAGGCTTGAGCAATAGTGTAACTGTAGTTGCTTGTGGATTGTCAGGTGACTGTTGAGGTGTTGCGTGGTAACCATGTAGTGAAGATCCATGTGGTGCTTGAACCAAAGCCCGATGAAACATAGGTGTCGATATAGATGTTTCATTATAATCTTAGCTTGAAAGATGCAGCTGCCCACATTGTTGTGAATCATCAGTATATATCACAACAAAATTTTGAGCCGTTTTGTAAAGGTGTGGAGCTACAGCACAGTAAGAACTCAACTTTTTTGTCTAATAGCTTAATCTTACATCAAAAACTGTAACATAACACTAGCTGAAAATGTTAATTATTTTGGTGTGATGACAGTGTAATGTTACATTTTCGATAGCATCAGCATAATCTAACGCTGTATACTGAAGCAAGGTGATAATGTCATGTTAAGAAAAGGATAAACAACTAAAATTGTCTAAAATACTACACACAAAACTCAATTGCTTGTATACAGTTTCTTAAGTCATCAAGCTAAAAGATATATAATAATTCTGTCATGAATATAAAACATGCTGAATCAAAAGGTTTTTCGAATTGGTCTGGCCATTAATGTAGTTCTGTTAAATCACAAAACTACTAGAGTTGCAGTTAAACATGTCATCTTTGATAAAGAAAATTAGCACATTCTTTCTCAACCTCAAGGAATTCTGGTGAGTTTGATGAATACCATATGCCCATTTATGGCGACTCCAAATTCACGAAAATCTTGAGACTAATTCAGTCAAAAGGAAAGTAGAATAATTAAGACAACTAGTAGAAGAATCAGATTGCAGCGCGCTATGAAGGTATGGAAGTAGAACAAAGGCAGATCCAGAGGGTATATTGGTCTAGCAATATTGCATTTATGTATGTATACATGTATCACAAGTATATGTATTGAGTTATATATTAGTTGACAAAATGAATACCAGTCAGCCGGATCACAATGCAGACAAGCATCTGAATCAGCAGAAAGGCCGCTCCGTCTACATGCCAAAGATGCCTTTATCTTGAAGGTTCTTGAACTTGAAGCAAACACCAACTTATGGTGCATTGCAATATAGTCATGAGAGGTATACCGACTTCTGACTCGTATCAACAAGTGAAGTTCATTGATAGTGGTTAATAAATCTTTCAATGCAATTTTCATGGTATGGTCAGTGTGAAACTATTTGGGGGCCAGCCTAATAGGACAGACCGAGAATGCAACACATCGAGCTGCTTTTGCTAGCATAAACCGCTCATTTTCTGTTAATGGTCTTTCAATCACTTTCACAATATTTGCGTCCTGAAAACAAATATGATGTGTCAGTATCCACTAGAACTCGATTTATTGACTTTTTTTAATAATAGTACCAGACGAATCCCATATACCTTCTTTGGTTGTTGAATAGAAGGCCGTACATTTGCAGTGTCACCAATTTCAAGTATATTGTTAAGGTTTCCCCGATCATCCCTTTCAGTTGGTGAAGATGTTGAATGCCTCCAATCCCCATTGACAATGAACTTGTAGTAATACCTGAAGGTGGTAACTATAAAGTTGCATGCTTTGGACTAAAATGGTTAACTAGAAAACATGAATCGTGCCAAAAAGAGTGCTTAATGATTTTAAAGGCCTAAGTACTTACTTTCCTTGTGCAAGTCGAACTTCGGCTTCATATCTTGGGCCACCTTTATGGATTGCTTTAATTGGTTCTTTCCAGTTACTAAAGTCTCCAATAAGTTCTACATTCTCTCCCTATGTTTCAAGACAAATTAGCAAAAAAAAAAAAAAAAAAAAAAAAAAGGATTGATAACTATATAAATACGTATATAATTACATGGTGTAGCATTAAGAAATTTATTGAAAAGGGCGAATGTCACTAAGAACCTCATGTCCATTCCACACAAATGTCACTGAATGGGTAGCAGGTCCATCATGTTTTCCGTTTTCCACCATAGATATGAGATCCCAAGTTGCCCATGCAATTGCTGGTCTGCGTACATAAGTAAGCATCAGTTACTAATTTGGATCAAAGCCTGTGAAGTAGATTGGTAGGAGTGAGAACCTGTCAGGACGGCATTTATGCAATCCAGTTACATAGTTGTAGGCTGCATGAAGTGAAGTATCGGTCATCCAATGAAGGTATGCAATCACACACGCAGGAGATCGATCAAAACCGGTGGTACATGTAACATAAACACAATGGTTCTTTTTCAGCAAGCGTAAAAGAAGACCAACACAAAATGGAAGTTTGCCCCTTAAGTCAAAAGAATCTCCTTCCCTACGAAAAGGAAATTAGATATGAACGTGTCAAACAACATTCAAATACCATACAAAAGTGTTGAAATTGAATACTTTGAATTACCTTATTGGATAGTTAATCATAAGGATATTATTTTGCTGGCATGCCTCGTTAATGGATTTTGAATCAATTTCCCAATTTTCCGCTTCAACTCCACCTTGGAAATTTAGTATAGCAGTCACTCCCTTGTGCAAAAATTCACCATTTCTTGTCAGTAATTTATTTAGGAAGCAACGGCATTAATGAACCAAATACTCCAAAGATTTAACATAAAGACATTGCACAATGAAAGAAAGAGTCCTAAAAACCCACAAATAAAAAGAATAGTGATCTAAAGCGATATATTCAAGCACGATGTACTGAGAATAGCAAGTTTGTTAGTGCTCACCACAACATTAGCCAAAGTCTCTATATCAGATTCAGTTTGTATGCATGACCCCACATACATCTGGTCTGTAATCTGTAAGATAACGAGTGCATATTGCTTAGCATTACATATCATTACAAACTATTATAATGAATATGTAATAAAAAGTACTTTAAACACTCACCTTGCTATACCGCGCGCCAAGAGAATGATCATAATAAAGTTCCCCTTTAGAACGATCTAATGCTTTAATATACTCCTCAAGTGGGAAACTTCCATGTGACCAATCATCTCCTGATTCTTCTTCAGAGAATATAGTAACGAGTTGAGTAAATGGTTCATCAGGAATGTTTTTTTGTATCCTGCTACGAGGCTGTCCATTTTTGTTAATCAAAAGATTCCACCCTTCAGGAGTAGAAAATCTTGGAGTGAACATGATAAACCCTGAATTCCCGCTTCCTTCAAAAGATGTTCTTAAACTTGATGTAAGCATTGATCTGTTCCAAGTGGCAATAGGAACACGGCCTCTGTTAAATTGGATATCAATATCACTTTTATTATGCAATTGTTGTATTGGAAAAGGTGAGAAAGGTCTTTCGAGGACAAGACTACAAAGTCCAGATTTTTCTAACATCATCTTCCTGCAAAAACCAAACAATAAACTTGAGTAGATTAGCATAGATGAAAGGTTAATAAGTAAACTGTTAAATTTTAAATTTTCTCTCAGAGCTTTTAAACCATATTTCTTGATCTTCAAGCTATAAACTATTACATAAATTATTTCTGAACTACTTCATATTGAATTTGCTATTTGTCATTTTCTCGATATGTTTGGGACAGCAGTGAAGGCCAGAACCACAACAACAATACTTAATCCCGGCTGAGCAGGCAGTGAAAGCCAGAACCAAGTTATCTAATGGGCTGATGAAGATGCACCTATGACTCTGAGGATGAACACCCACATTGTCATAATTTTTCCTACTAACCATATTTGTGTGTAACCAAAAAAAAAAAAAAAAAAAAAAAAAAAAAAAAAAAAAAAAAAAAAAAAAAAAAAACCCTACTTATCCTAAACTATACTAGCGACTATTTAATAGCCATGACCATCAGTTATTAGTTAGTGTTCGACATCATAGGCAAATTTTTCCTAAAATGGGTATGAGTCTTCCCAATATCCAGGCTATCGGTTTCTCAATTACATTTCAAAATATATAAAAGCCTCGTTGACATAAGCTCTCTAAGAAGGAATATGATTCCTAGCAATTCGTGTTATTATGGTTTCAGTTTTATAGTATGTCATTTACATGCATCAGTATACATCAGGGGCATAGGTCCTCTAACAAACTATATGAACACTTCAGGCTTGTAACTCCCTGTTAAGTAATAAATGCAGATATACGTTAACGTATTCTGTTTCTAAGAAACATATATTTACAAGGATCTCATACACGTGCATTATGACACACAAGTCTCTAGCATGCAATTCTAAGTTAATTGTAAAGGCTACTAAAATTTGTGAACAAGGGTCATATTAGCAAATACTCTGCATCACTGAAGTCCTTAATCTCAATAAGACTACCCCCAGAAGATGCGCTTGCCTTCTTCAAAGTATCACCAACCATAATTATCCTCGATTTCTCAGCATTACCCTACACAAGAGTTACAACAAAATCAAACAACTTTTATATACATTAAAAACAGCAATAAATTCAAAAGATACAACACTAACTAGGAAACAAACATGTCAAAACCACTCAACGCTAAATTACTTTTTTTTCCCCTAACTTTAACTGCGTTTTTACTAGCATTCTTTCTTTAGTTATTCACATAATCGCGTCACTAAACTAATGAAACGTGTTTGGGTCAGTTAGTATCAAATTGTCATACACGCATTAAAAATCGAAATAAAATTAAAATGTGCTACTACTAACTAGAAATCACTAAGTAAAAGCCACCTCACACTAATGCACATTTTAAATCCGGTCACCTTTTATTAATCTACTTTTTATAATCATTCAGATCACTTATTTGGGCCACTTTGTCAGTTCACTAACTAATACGACTATTTATATGCAAGTTCATTAATATAATTCCAAACAAACCCAAGGCCTTTCGTCTAGTGTATGTGAGTTACCCACCAACCTAGAAGTTGTGGGTTCAAGTCTTGCTGGTGACATTTGTTAGATATATTGTGAGATAGGTGGTATAGGAATAATGTTGTTATACTAAGATACCCCATTTATAAATTGTAATGCAATCTATTAAATATTTAAATACTTAATTACAATTTAAACCACTAATTTCTTCGTTCTCACCTACTCCACACCCATATATAGTTAAAAATAAATAAATTGCGCACAAAGTTAGCGTTACTATACACCGTCGTCGCTATACGCAGTTAATAATCTAGTTACATTAAACATAAAAAAGAGTATAGATTACCCCTTTCTTCATGGAATGAACTAAAATCTTGCCATCTAACGACAAAGCGAAACGAATACCCAAAGGTTTCTCTAACGTAACCATATACTCATTCAAATTCATTTTAAACCTCGAACTCTTCGAACTATCAGACATCGCAACAACCTTAACTCCTCTTATCATCTTTTTTTTCACATTATTTCCAACAACCAAATTACACCCATGATCATTCATCATCAAACAAACATCTCTCCCCCAAAACAATGATCTCAATGAGAATGTTGTTATGGGACATTTGCTGCAGTTGATGTAGTTTGAGGTTTGAAACAGAGACATTGTTGTTGTTGTATGAAATGGTTTTATTGAGATTGGAGTTTTGAAGTGAGGGAGTGTGTGTGTGTGTGTCTAGGTGCTGGAGATAATTCGGGAAGAAAGAGAAGCCACATAAGTTGGTCAACTTTTGACTTCTTTGCGGGTTTTACACTACACGTGAGCATGGGTGGGGCCTGGTTTCCACGTGTTTTTGCTTTTTTACATTTAACCTTTTCTGTATGACTCTATGTTGCCAAATCTAATTTGATCGGGTGTTATCTTATTATCAAACAAAAAATATAAAAATATTTCATTGTACATAAATATACTCTTTACAAACAAAAATAATAATAAAAACATTGGGGACAATTCGATGGTCTGCACCACCGAATGAGTGCAAAAATTTGGTGGTAGCGCGTGGTTGAGGATGGCACTTTGGCTTTGACGCGTGGTGCCATGGTGCACTCCACCACCAGGTTGTTGACCACCAGCATTACAAAAGACAGACGTAGTTATTTGCAATTCATCCACACAACACTTCATCTTTTATTCTATAACACAAAATTGAATATCACCATCTTAATAGTATTCCACCATTCCACTTTTAAGGACACACCAAAATCATGGCCGGCTCCAAGCAAGTGCAACCTGTGCATTGGCACAGGGCCACACCAAAGAAAGGGCCACCAAAAGTTGGAAACATTGTTATATATAGGAATTATATATTATCCCAATACAATGATACTTTCTAAAATATTGAATAATAAGTAGTAGCCACTAGCATGCAGGTCAAAAGTTATAAGGATAATACTTTCATAACTGAAACTTTGAGTATTTGACTTTCGTCTTTTATAGGCTAAGGCCCAATATATACAAAAGTATAAAACGTTAATCAGGTAAATAAATAAGAAAAAAAAAATAAAAAAAATAAAACTTCACAAGCACTTTGAAGAAGTAGAGGTCAAGTTGCGGCAATATTTTTTTTAATTATCAATCTTTTGGCAATTGGCATCCTGTTATCCCAAATTTCGAAAGTTTCACCATAAATCGACCACGTAATGTTTTAAACTATTGTTTTGATTTTTTGTTAAATTTTTTGCTTTTTATGGTTCAACGGTTTATATTCTAAGCTATAATAGTTAATTCGAATGCTTGTAACCCGGATAACCATTTCGTTTAGTACCATTGTTTCATTGTCTTTTGAATCTTAGTAATAACTTTTACGTACTATTGATGGATATTTTTATTTATACGTCTACTCTTTGTATTTAGTGGGGCCTCCGTGTAGTTATGGCACAGGGCCACCAAAATCAACGAGACAGCCCTGACCAAAATGAAAGGGAGGTGATTTGTACATTCTCATATTTGATTTAGACACTTTAAAATGTGCATTAAACAGTTGTATTGTAAATAAAAATTGTTTTAATTTTTTATACATTGAGTGTCCTAATCAAATATATGAGTGTGCCAATCACTTTCCAAAATGAGAAAACAAAATAATAATTAAAAAAAAAAAAATAAATAAATAAAAAACACTTTAGGCCCGTTATCACCATCAAGCCCGATAGAAGAGGGTGCACACAGGGCAAAGGCACATGCCCCATGTTTCCAAATCTTGTTAATAAACATTATATATATATATATATATATATATATATATATATATATATATATATATATATATATATATATATATATATATATATATATATATATATATATATATATATATATATATTCTCCTAAACTAGTTTTTTACTCATCATCCTATCCCAACAAAAACCATAACATGTGTACCAATTCTATCTCTTAATCTATTCCATTTCACTTGTCAAAATCACACGAGTAGAAAGATAATTAGACACAACAAGTAGAATGAAAGACGAATCACCATTTTTTTGGTATACACTTGATTTTGCATCATTTTAATGAACTTTCTCGTATTTTTTAATTTAATACTATCATTTAGTTTTATAAACTTTTCTAGTAATGTTTCTAGGCTTAGAAAAAGATATATGGTACGTTTGCTACATAAAATGCTGGATGAATATGACACATTTTAGATATATTTTTCATGTTTAAAAGACCTCTTTATAGTTATCACACAGGGCCACTAAAATATACAAGACATCCCTGATCACCACAACGTGGGGCGTTTAACTACACTATCCGGTGCAACTATCAAACGTCGTTATAGGTAAAACAAACGTATAACGTGCAATAACGTGCATTGCACCGTCCTCTCTTAGACCATACTCACTTATAACTCTATCAAGGATGGAACTTGGGTGTGTCCCGTGAGTTTAGATAACATTTTGTGGATTTTTACGATATAGTGCTAAATTTTATGAAAATGTTAGATTTTTCAAAGTGTACCTGATAAAAAGAATGTGTTAGTGTACTTTAAGGCACCGAATCAAAGTTTATCTTGATTGCGTTCCTAACTACGATGACTGTTAATCATTGTTGTTATCATCGCGTTAAATCAACATAAACATTCACTGTTGCTATTTTGTAAACGTCCCATAGTCACCCGGTTCAATGAAAAACTAAAACACTCAACAAACGACATCCGGACCACAAGCATAGCCATTGCGACCCGGCCATAGCCAAGTACAATGGTGACAACTATCCGTGCCAACCACGACCCTTGCCACAATAAGAAACGTTATTTCTTTCCACTTTTACTACTAACCTGTTTTGATATCGCATAAATTAATCGAAACACGCTATTTTAAAATTTATTTTAACGATGTATAAAGTATTAACTCTACATTCAGCTTTTACCTTAATGAGAGAATTATAGATTAGTGATTTTCTTTAAAATGTTACTAACTTTTTGCTATATTATTATTGTTTTGTCTTCAATCTTCACTGGTCCACAAGTTTTCTTTATTCTAAATCTTGATATTCATAAATACTACGTACGTATTATTGCTTATTTCTTACTTCCTCTAGGTTTTTAACGTATGTAGGACCACCTTAAAATACTGGAGTGTTATCCTCGTCATTCGTTAAGCGTAACCAAGATAATAAAACTATAAAAATATAGGTGTGCGGCTATTTATTCTACCAATCCGTATAAACGTGATCATGAAACATACAACTAGGCCACTTCTTTCTCAGAAAAAAAATAACTACCTTAAATTCCGAGTCTAAGAGTTATTGAATATGCTCTGAACTAAGATACATAAATTCACATACATCAAGAAAGAGGTATGGTTAGTCTTAGATCACTTCAAGATCCATAAGCATTAACTCACCACACATTGCACATGGCTAAGCAAATCTTAAATGCAATTCGGTTTGCTCACCCACAGGAGTCTTGCTACCTAAAGGCTGAAAATTAAATCAAACTTTCAATTCGGTTCGGTTCAATTTGGCTTTAATTTACAAAAAATTAAAACGGAACTGGTTGATTATTTGAATAACCCGAAAACAGATGAACACGAAGTCACCACTCACCAACACCTAAGTGGGTGATGTGGTCCAAGAACAACTAGCCCAATTCTTCATTATTGGCCCATTATTGTTGTATATGAACCAGACCTGTAATCATTGGGGGAAATGTATTTTTAAGGTAACATCTATGCCTCAATAATACAACCTATTAACCTCATATTTCTTAATTGAAACTTAAATTTATAAACTTTTGAACATAAATATACACATGAGAAGCTCGAAACTGTGGGTATGTTTTTGACCTCTTGTTCAGTTAAATTCATTTACACGTAACAATATTTTTTTATTTGTTACTAGGTGGATCTTAAAGAACTATATTTGTAAATAGTACGGAGTACAAGTTTTTCCAAGTGGAATATTTATAACTATAAATAATTGTTTATCATGTACGTTGGTTGTGGCTTTTCAAATAAATAATTGTTTATCATGAGCATAATTACTATGTATATAATGTGGCGACGTTAAACGACGCACCACATGTCGTTTAGGCTTCGCCTGCTTTAGCCCAGCCCATTGACGTTGTCCAGGCCCGTTATCTTAGCCTTTATTTTATTTTTTTTCGTTGTTTGATATTAACGGAGTGCACCGCTTGGATTCCCATAGTTATCTCTAATACGTAGTATCTGCCATGTTTCACAACCTTCGACACACAGCCAATCGCATTTCCAATTGCTGCTGACTTCTGATTTTTGCGACAGGTAATCATTCTGATGGTTTTAATTCTGTAACTACTAATTTATGATACATAAAATCGTTTATTGATGATCAAGATGAGGTTAAATTGACGCTTTTTTTATTAAAGTTTAAATTGGAGGGTTTACTTTGTTATACAAATTTTAGTAGGTGACGAAAAACACTGATATGGAGAATTATAACAACGTAATAAACAAGGAATCAACTTCTAGCAACAACAAAAAAAAAAGTGACACCTTTTTTTTTCTTACTAGCATAACATTTAACAATCTAACTTCTTATGATGGTTTGAGCATACGCATTCACGATATGAACGTGAACAAACGCCAAAAAAACAACGTGGGCACATATTTCGTGTATTGGTTTGTACCAACAATTAGGTTAGCTTTTGTAAAAGAAAAACTTTTCCGGAACAATATTTATCATGAGTAAAGGTTACTCAAAGCGTAGATCATCGTATAAGCGCTTTCATTCATACTTTATGATGTTTTAGTTTTGCTTTCTGTTCTGGTACGAGAACTAAAGTTATGTCTCGACAAATGTGTGTTAAATGCTTAACTCTACAAGTCTACATGTATCGTTTGTGTCATAAGGACGCAACTTCAGTTTGGTAGCCACTCATATATTTGAGTCGGATATTGCATAAGTAAATATTGATCTTAGCACAAATTAAAAACAATTTATTGTCCAAAGACATTGGTAATCACTTAAGAGCAAAAATAAAAATATCGAGTATACTAGAGATAACAATGAATAATCAAAGAATATTGGATTTGCTTTTTTGGTCACAAGTTTCTTACGTGTTTATCGGATGTTACCGCTGTAATTTGAATAGCATCAAAGCACTACAAATATTCAAAGAATCATATAAAAAGGTAAATGTTTATGTGTATGGTAGTGTTGGATGATCTTTCAACATCAAGAGACTATTGTGGAAAATAAAAGCATAACCATGAGAAAAAAAAATATCCAAGTAACTAACACAATGCGTTTTGTCTTAGTAGATGAAATTCAAACCGGAAACCTTTCCAATTTATCATATAAGATCGTTAACGCGATAAGTCCATTAGTAACAAACACGAATCGCGTTAATTATGCCAAATCAATGTACCAAACGTACACAAATATCAAAACCAGTAGGATGGTATAGTTCGATTGGTGTCGTCGATCGGACAAATAAGTTGTGGTGGATGGAGAAGCCTTGCATTGTGGTGTGATGCAAATTAGGAAAACGATGCATGGTTTTCACCTTTTTGGCTTACTTCGCTTGGAAATAACTTTCACGTCTTTGATAACTTTCTAAAGCAAATATCATAATTAATGGATTGTGGGACCATCAACTATCAATAGTCGATTGTCTAGGCAAAAATAGTATCCTTTAAAGATAGTTCCATTATCGACGTATTTTAAGTCTTGCACAAGATATACGACACGTCGTTAAGATAATATAGTCTTATCAAATTAACGTGTATGCCATAACTGTTAGAATTTAATAATCTAGACTATCATATTATTAAGTAATCATGTAGTCACATTATGCGGAAGCGTAGGATTAAATATAACATATAAAAGATTAACATAAAAATAAACAAGAACGTACCTTTTGATTCTAGCAAGAACAAGAATCAAACTTCAAGAACCTTGAACGATTGGATGAACCCTAATTAGGGTTTATAAGGATTAATGATTAACCCCTTACAGTTTTGTTAATCGATCCAAGATACTAACAATAATGTGTTAGTACCACGTTCTTGTACACACATACTAATAGCGATTCGATGTGAATGCTAGTTCTTGATCACAATAGATTATCCAAACACCTTGTTAATTCTCAAGGCCACTCATAAATCCCTTACAAGGGGTTTCATTCGTTGACCAAGGGAAGAAGAGAGGAAGTTTGGCTTTCTCTTGAATCANACATAAGTTATTCACGGATTTAAACATGCAAATATAGGATACAATTTATTATTAATGAAAACAAACGTACTAAGTACTTTAATTCATTATAAATAATAATTACTTAATGCCCTTTATCCAAATACTAAATAGATCAATGCATGATAATCCTAGTTACTGAATTTTGTCTCAAGTAATAACTTGTTAACAATTATGCCTCAAGTAATGACAATCATACTTGTTGACAAGGCATTATTCAACTAACTTTGATCTATTATAATTTTGAGAATACTAATTTCAAGAATTTAATTAAGCGAAATTCTTGTATGTGTACATCCAACTATTTTGATATAATCACATAATATTTCATAAATGATGTGATATCCTCAACCACCATTCATGACAATCAAACTTTCAAACATTTTAAAGTTTAAAGTATTCTAATTCTTTATGTATAATGCAATTATGCTCTTAGTTGAGCACAACTAGTTTACATGGCCATTAACAAAGATAAAATCCTACCATGACTAGTATTGAGTGTCATCTCAATTAAACTAGCATCATTGTATTAAACTACAATATGCTCTTTAAAATCCCGTAAACTTAATATCCATTGTGTAATTTTATGCCTACCAATCTTTAAAGATTTATTGTCGGCTATAACAATTATGCAACAATTTGCTATATTGTATATACTTAGAATTTAGGAGAAATTCCAGGTTGAGGATCATTATATTATTCTAAGTTTAAACATATTCTATTAGAATATTCATTACACAAGTTATATAATAACTTTAATTGGATATCAAATATTGTCAAATCATTTAGCATGATACAACAATAATATGATGCACATGAAAAATCTTTCAGTCACTCTTAGATTTCAATCATGTTCTATCTTTACTAATATATATATATATATATATATATATACATATATATATATATATATATATATATATATATATATATATATATATATATATATATATATATATATATATATATATATATATATATATATATATATATATATATATATATATATATATATATATCAATTTAGTTTTTTAAAATGATATATCATATTCTATTAGATTTATTTACCGCACATGTTTATTAAATAATAAACTTTTGTTCCAAGGGTGTATGTTTTATTTTCTAAATCATTTAAGTAAATTTTCATTCCAAAGTAAGACTTAACATTTTTACTTATATGGAATGTTACTTCTTATATGTTCTACAACATATATGATTTAGTAAATCAAACATAATACTCCCACTAGCTTTCAGGAATACTTAGAAATTATCTTATTTCAATTATAAATCAAATCATTGATTAATAATTAAACATAAGAGTAATCTCCTAGATGCATGCATTTATCCAATCATGGATTATTGCACTTTGTATACTTCCAAATACTTACTTGAATTCATAAACTCCTTTTGATTACTTATCGTCCTCGCTCAAATAATCATTCAAGAAAGAGTTTTTGATATTCATTGTCAAATTTCACATTCATATAAATATGACAATTGTCATCTTTGTATCTTAATGTGCTTAGGAAAGAGTATTCAATCATAGTTAATTGCTTAAGTATGATTAATAATCTTGTCATAAGACATTCATTAAAATATGTATACAATTTTGTCCATATGATTTTTATACAAAGATTTAAACCACTAGGGTTACATTATCTTTTAATAAACTCATCATCATTCTCTAACTATTAAGAATTAAGATAAACCAAATTTGTAAAATCTGAATATCTTTATGAACATCATCTATAACATTCATAGTATGAGTAGTTTACCCAATCCATTATTTGGTAATACTTCATCATAAAATTCCCAGCATATTAACCAATTATCTGAGATATCCAAGTGGATCTATGAATGATAGTTCCATCATCTTTTGAGGTTTATCATTTACATGTTAAGCCTCATCATGATTTTTACGAGTATGATTTTAGAAGATTATGTATTTAGTAATAAACTCCAACTTGCCTTAAGTAATTTATAGATTATCTATAAATACTTAGCAATTAGAGCAACAATCCAATTTTCTCTTTTAGGATATTACAAATACACATTGACAGTTCCTGACATGCTTTGTTAATAACTTTCACATAAGTATCTTAACAAGGTCTGAACTTCAATTTTAAGACTTAATGTGATTCATCACATTTCATAATTCAACAACGTCTTATTAATCTTCTAGGAGTCTAATTGAGTATATTCAATCCATACTCAATTTCTAACCTTGATAACTTTTGGAAGAAAAGAAGTTATAGTTATCTTTAATCAAACAATACCAATAAAGTTTGATTCTCCTAACTGAGCACACCATAAACTTGTGGTATTTCATTAGGACTCATATTGTCAGACAATCTATCAATATGAAAGATAAACTTATATCTTCTAGCTTGTCTATTTACCAACTAAATCAACTTAATGATGAAATAGAATTTCCAAGCCTCTTTGCATGCTTTATAACCCAAGTACTTATTAATTAAGTTACTTCTTGTTCATGTCTCTATAAGAAGATATAAACCGTTATAATCCCATTACACGTTATTAATCATTGATCAATTCAATGACTTCTTTTATATGTCTTAATTAAAAAACATAACAAGCTAACGTCTTACTTTACATTATACTAAGCCTTGCATAAAGACTTCATGTATATAAGAAGATATAAACATGTATAACTAAAGTAATCATGAACACCATCATTTGGTTTCAATCATATTTTCAAGTTAACTCACTACTCTCATTAATTTGTGTCATTCTAAGAATACATAATTATTGAAGTAGTATTATATCACTTCATGTATTTATGTCATTCCAATAATCCATAAATATTGAAGTTGTCTTGTTACCATATTGACACATGTTCTAATAGGTGTCTAATTTAGAAACAGTAAATTATCCATGTAGGTCTCACGCATACATGGAAATTCACCTTGTTGTTGAAATTTAGTCTGCGTCTCACGTTTACTAAATTTCAACACCAAGTGTTTTCTTATATTAGATGTGTATTAGAATGTGAATCTCTTACTTTGCAGTTAAGAAAATCCTTTAAATCATATTCTTATGTGTTGTACCTTGCACACAATAAAGATTTCTCCCACTTGTGCATGAAACAACACCATACCATATAAACAACACGCATGCGTTTGTTAATATGAATAATATGATTTGTGTCATTAGGATAACTAGTAGATATAGAGTTACTTAACCAATCAAGGAAACGTTCATGACTATCCTTGAAAATATTAGTATCTATATTTTGGAAAGTAATTATCTTGAGATATTCAAAAGATAATCTGAGTTACAATCAAGACAATAAGTCTTTAACTCCCACTGAATTAGAGAACATTACAATAATCCCTTATTCAGTAACAGGTACACAATACTCCCACTGAATTTGACAGCATTATAAATGTTTCATTATCAGTGAAAGGAAATAATGTGCTATTTACTTTCCTACATCTTTTGAGAAAACCCATTCGCAACAATTACATAGGTTCTAAAAGAATGTATTCTACTATGTAAATGTGATTCATCACATTCCAAACTATTAACTTGAAAAAAAAATTTGGGCATGCAATTTCTTCCTGAATAGATCTACCATTCCAACAATTGTATGTAGTATCTTTAAATGGTCAAAGCAAAACAACTAGATAAAATTGCTAGTTTGTCTTTTACCATTTTACGGTAATTTGTCTAGTTTCTATTTAATAACTCATAAAGTGTAAATCATCTTACTATTAAAGATTGCTATAAGTTATGTATTTAGAACATAGACAATTCTAATTATCCTATTATACCTTTCTCACTCATGAAAAAGATTAGGATTAAGTCTCACACTTCTCTATATGGAAAGAAGACTATGTTTATTCTTTTCGTAAAGTTGATCCTAACCAAAAACCCATACGGGTGTAGATCAATGTACTTGTGAAAAGAATAACTCATGTTTACGGTTCAATGTTGCATTAATACATTGAAAAGAATTTTCAAAATTCAATTTTAGTATTTTCGATAATACATGTTTTCAAGAAAATATAATACCCAAGGATATATTCATATAACCATCTTATTTTCTTGAAAACCTAGGATCCAACTTTTCATAATTTCACTACGTCAGTTGATCTGCTATATAGTGAAAGTACAAAATGATGGTAATCTGTCGAACAATAATTGGCAAACAATTTTCCAATTCCTAGATCATTATGGGATTTACATCAAATTGATTCATCAATTTGCAGTGTAAGCATGTTTCATCCCATCTCATGCCGTAAGCTCTAGGTCTCACGCATCAACTTACTTAAGTCTTCTAACTTAGAAACTGCAAATTCTCCATGTGTGGTCTCACGCACACTCGGAAATTTACCTTTTCATTAATTTTGGTCCAGGTCTCACGCATACCCAAAATTAACTTCAAGTGTTCCTTATAGTTAGATGGCATGTAACTTAAATTTATCAGGGTATTTAATTTTGATGTGTCAATCAAAATATGCATAAAGATGCATGCGCTCATCTTTATGACATAGGTTTTTCAAAACAATTTTATAAATCCGTTTCTTAACGTGAGCAAAATCAACAAAGTTTTAATTGAGGCGTTGAGCAAATTACAACATTGCCTTAAGGTGCTTCGTACAATAATGTTTCAAGATGACGCACAAGCGAGCACAGAACGTTCGTAGGAGCGAATCTCTTAAAAAACTTGGTTCCGTTTATACCCACCACATAGTTTGTCATTGAGTCTTGAAAGCATCAAGGTACAGTCGCACCAATCAATTAAAAGTTTATGATTAAAGCTCAAAACATGATTTCACTATTATTAGTCCACTTAATTTTTCTTTTTAAAAATTACCCTTGTTATTGCTTACACTTTAGTTAAACACATAACAAATAAAACAAGTAATTTAAAAGAAAACAAATAGTCAACTAATAATCAAACAATTATAAAGGTGAAACAATTAGCCACATGCATACTTAATTAGATAAACCCTAATTAAATCAATTATAGGTTTTCATAATGTGTATAATTAACTAAAGCTTTCACTTTGCACAAGTGAGCCACATGCATCAAATAATCGATTGCGTAAGCTATAGTCAATTATACACCACATAGCACGTAAATTGATTTTAATTATACTTGGGGTCTTCCCCAATTTTAGATCTATCTAATAATTATCATGTGTAAACAAGTACTAACAATTAAACAAATAATCAATCAATTAATTTTAATCTAATCCATGACTAACATGCATGTTTCGTCATGGATTCATGCATAACACTTAGCAATTAGGTCACAAGTACGTCCAATTAACACATAAACTTGTTAATGACCTAGGGTTTCTAATCGAATTAATATTTAATCCACAAACCCTAATTTGGATAAAGGGGTAAATCGACAACCCCCCAAATTTTTTAGGGTTTCGAAAATTTAAATAAGCCCTAGATCAAAACAATATCTAAACATGTATCTAAAACATTAAAGATTCAATTTTTATGTGTTTTAGTAATCAATTACATTGGCTCGTGATACCACTGTTAGAATTTAATAATCTAGACTATCATATTATTAAGTAATCATGTAGTCACATTATGCGGAAGCGTAGGATCAAGTATAACATATAAAAGATTAACATAAAAATAAACAAGAACGTACCTTTTGATTCTAGCAAGAACAAGAATCAAACTTCAAGAACCTTGAACAATTGGATGAACCCTAATTAGGGTTTATAAGGATTAATGATTAACCCCTTACCGTTTTGTTAATCGATCCAAGATACTAACAATAATGTGTTAGTACCACGTTCTTGTACACACATACTAATAGCGATTCGATATGAATGCTAGTTCTTGATCACAATAGATTAACCAAACACCTTGTTAATTCTCAAGGCCACTCATAAATCCCTTACAAGGGGTTTCATTCGTTGACCAAGGGAAGAAGAGAGGAAGTTTGGCTTTCTCTTGAATCAAGTCTACCAAAGGATGATACATGGGGATGTATTTATAACCTTATGGTAGATATCAAGTTTGCTATGGTTTCCGATGTGGGATTCATAGTTTCGACTAAAACAAACCTAAGAAAGGATTTCTAGATCCTTCTATTGACTTGTTTCCTTCCCTTCATATCCCGTTGACATTTACCGACCGTTAGTCAATTTCGTTAATTACCTAACGCTCTTTAGTCGTCTATTGTGAATTAAATAATTAAATATAACATTTTATATTAATTATTTAAACATCGAGTCTCATACGTAAAGCGTGCAATCTCGTGGTCTCGAGTTCGATTCTAGTCATACGCATATTAATATTTATCCACAACTCTAACAATAACATAAAATCGAAAAGAATTAGGGTGCGCTTGGTTTAAGGGTTTGAAATAAGGAAACGACTTTCATTCCCAATACTAACGACTATGGTGGGTTTCAAAACTCATTCTCATTCCTATTACCATAATCATTTCCTTTAACAACTAAACACCTAGTCATGCGTCGTATTCTAAAAGATGGGTTCTAATTATAAGTTATCAACAGTGATAGTCATTGCCTTAACTGATAGCTAGTAAAAACTTGTTTCGATCGTTACTTATACTTTGGCAAGATAAAAGCTGGTAATAAGGTTATTAAATCACTACTCCAAGAAACAACCATAACAAAACTATTACACTAAAATAGCATTGTTTGATATAATATCTAAATCATTATGATCGAAAGTGGTAAAAGAGGATGGATATATAAATGCAACAGATCTATGACAACTAAACTAACAGAAGTAGTGCAAGTGTTTCCCTTTTCACGAGCGTTATACTTCACTTGAGTTTTCTTATCTATTTGCAATTGACAACCTATCTATTTTTACCTCCTTTAATTCTCGAGACACCTGGTATATAATCGGTGGTTGTGTTTGTCACACACACAATATAATTATTAGAAGATTATGATTATTTTTTTGATAAAATAAACTAATTAAAACATAATTAAGTTTTTTTTCGTACAAAACTAATAAGAGATTTTTAACAAATACTCCCTCCGTCCCATATTTATAGTCCATCTTTCCTTTTTCGGTCGTCCCAAAATAATTGTCCATTTCTATAAATAGATAGGGAATATAGATCAAGTTTACCATATTACCCTCATTTGATGTTATTATTACAAACTTTAAAGAAGTTAGAAATTAATTGGTTAAGGGTAAAATTGTCTTTGTGCAAAAAGTAAGAAAGAGAAAGTTGTAATGATGATACTTTTCTAAAACTGTGTGTTTTTTGTCTGTGGACAATAATTTTGGGACGGAGGTAGTAATCTTTTATAATCTATTAAAATTGAATAATAGTTTTTTTTTTTTTTTTTTTTTTTTTTTTTTTTTTTTTTTTTCGAACGGCAAAATTTTATAAAAAACTAGCGAGAAGCTAGGAAAAACAAATTACAAAATAGAAGGAATCAATGGGTTTTGAAGCCAATTGTTCCAAGATATATTAGTTTTCTTATTCCTGTTCGTGTACCACAAGAAAGAAGTGCTAGTGATCTTGTCGAAGATCTCATTTCGGGCCATACAATGACTGCTGAAAATGAGCTGGTTCCGAAAATTCCATAAGGTCCACAACACCACACCAAAGATAGCTTCTATAATCGATTTCCTCTCCTTTTGAAAATGCAACTGGTCAACGTATTCATATACATCCTGAATGGATGAAGGAGTTAAGCAAGGCAATTCCAACCAATTGAAAACTTTGAGCCAAACACATGTAGCATGGATACAAGTCCATTACGAATGATGCAATGTTTCTGGCGAAGACAAGCAGTTGGGACAAAGAATAGAATCAAGCTCAACACCTTTACTGCTAAGATTTCACCGAGTATACTTCATGTAGCTTATAAAAATAATATATATTTCTAATCTCGCGCTTTATCATCATCTGTAGTTACATTTTCAGTTTTAACGACATTTTCTTTTGTCAAATACTGTATAACATTTTTACATGAATTCGGTATAACCCTCTTTACATATTTGGTATAAATTTTATTCTATGGGTTCAAAATCTGAAGCAAGTGCTTCATGAAATATATATCTAGGATGAATTAGCTAGTTAAATTGTCTAGTCAATATTGAGCGTGTAAATGACCAACGTAATTCACTAGTGACGAGACCATCACGTACTTAGCGAAACTGTTAATTTGTTATGCCGTTAAAATTGTAATAGGATATAGATAATTAAAAAGGTTATTAAATCATTAAGCTCGACTATAAAAGTATATTTGTTTTGCAATAATTTATTAAGTTGAACGATAATTGGATGATCGACATATGTGAACTCAATAAATCATTCCTGTCACGACATGTAAACAAAATGTTGGAGATATAAAACACCTACAGTATGCAACAAAATTCATACTAAAATATGTCTTGTTGACTTTGAGAATTGAGATGCATATAACATAGATTAATATTAATCATCATTCTTTATGTAAGAATATGCTAGCTAATCGTTACACAATATCTCATCCACACCTGCTTTTCCCATAAAGTTTCTTCGAAAATAATTCTTGTCTCTAACGTTATATTGATATGGAGCAAATTCTGCTAAGCAAAGGTTAAAACGATGTGTTTAAATTTTAGTTTTTTACTAATCCCCAAGTGTGTTATTGTGCAAGTAAGGACAAAGATAACAGGCAAGTTGCTTACACAGATACACCTTGCATTTTAGTTTTCGTTTTAAAATTACTTTGAACCTAAATTTTGGTTGATACATCACTATCTCGTTATGATGATCAATAATCTGAAACCACTATAACCACTATTGTTCACATCTAGAAACAAAGCCTTCATCTACCCTGATTAAGATTATGTTTTTGCTAAACGTAGCTCGTATAGTATGGTTATATTTAGAAAGTTAGAAATGCATTACATCATTCAATAGTATTCAGATGAGGATCCTAATCCATAGTATTGTACTTTTGGCATAACCATTCAAGGGGTTCAGACAAGATAACCATCTTATCTTAAAGTAGTTAATGTTTTTTTTGAATGGCAATTTTATTAAAAACTAGCAAAGAGCTAGAATAAATTACAAATTAATGGAGCTAGGATTTTTCATCCAAGAGCCCCAATCGAAATTTGAATTACAATGGCTAGAAACACCAAGAAAAAGACAACCTATCATCAAAAAGGAAATCTAAACGAGGGAAATTGATCCCAAACAAGGTCTAGTTGCAAAACTTCCAAATAACCCACCAAGTGATATAACAAACACCTTCGAACACATCCTTGAAACGCTTGGTAACTCGGAGACTATTTAACCAAAGAAGCCAATCATCATATGAGAGAAAGTCTTGATACTCTAAGTCCCACCAACGAGCAACCTTAAGCATTAACCGACGAGCCAAATGACAAGAGCAAAGAAGGTGCGAAGTTGATTCTACTACAATATCTTAAAGTAGTTAATGTACCATGATTGTAATGCATGTCACATAGTTTGTTATTTAATAAAAGCGTTTGTAACACTGACGTGTTGTAATTATAAAGTGTAAATGACGTATAAACTAAACTCTTATTTTAGTAGCGTTTTCAACGTGAGCGTCTAAACGCAATCATATCACTAAACACTAAGCGATTGTTCTTAAATAAACATTATATTCTAAACGTTAATAGTTAAACACCAAATGCATGTTTGTAATCAAGCATTTGTGAGCGTTTTTGGTGCAACTAGCGACAAGTGACTAACGTTTTAATACAAAACCTTTTACTAACAAGCAACTAGCGGTTCAATTTTTTGTAACGGCTCTCATTTAAAATGTTTCATCAATAAGCATTTAGATCTTGTCGCTAGCGTTTTGGCTCTCAAATTACATATATACTCTTATTATTTGGGGATAACATCCTTGCTGCGAACAACAGGGAGTTATGTGCTGATGCAATGCAAAAACGGTCCTTGATTGTACACAATGGTCCCTGATAACATCCCTGATGTACACAATTGGTCTCTGATTTACAACTAGCAGCAAAGAAGGATCCTTGCTGTTTGCTGCAGGGATTATTTTCCCTTTGTTTATACAATTTTTCTGTTAATGTGTATACATCTTTTTAGGTCATTTTACATTTTATAATTACAACTACAACTGCGTATAAACATCTTTTATTAAACAAACATCTACTATTAACTGCTACTGCTTATTGAATATTGAATTCTGCTAGTGTTACATTTTACCTAACATACCTCAAATGATCTAAAATGCACATAAAAGACTTTTCACCATAGTAAAATTTCAATTAACAAAAAACATGACCTTGTAGCTCCTTCAAACAATCTGTAAAGGCTGTAAAACTACGTATACAACGACAAACCATAGTTTAAATTTCAAACTGAGGTGATATCCATTTACCGTAAGATTAAAAGTATGTTTTCTAGATAACCAAGAATACCAAATACCAAAACTAATTTATTGCTACGACTTGTATAAAAAAATGTAATCCAAAAGGGTAACAAAATGGCGGTGAATAATTAAGATCCCGCAAAATCGCACGAGTATCCGCTAACCAGTTGGCCTCTTTCATTGAAATGCTCAAACACGTTCAAACATTACTTATCTTTTTTTACATTATTTTAATTTTTCATGTTACATAGTTTCATTTAAAATAGTTTTGTTATCTTGGATTATTCCATTGCGTAAACCATAACGTGTTCTGACTAACGTTATTTTGTGGCTTTATGAGACTTTTAATAAATTATTCCATTGCGTAAATCATCATGTGTTCTAACTAACATTGTTATGTTATGTAGTATTTTCCAAATATATAAATTTTGTCTCTTTCTAAATAACAAAATGCTATTTCAGCGACCTGAAATGTTTCAATTGTCTCCTAGTAATCTGAACACTTTTGTTGGGTTTAAGGGATTAATAAAAGTTTGATGCTGTTCATACTATTTCTAGAATTATTGGATGCCATCTGTATAAAAAAAAAAAAAAAAAAAAACTTTTGAATTAACATATGGAATTCGCGTTACGGTTTAATGTGAAAATTTATTATTTAACATACGGATTAACAACTTGTGTGTCTGTTGTCACGTACCAAGTAAAATTTGAGGTTTTGGATTCATGAGTATCATAAACACGAAACTGGATAAGGTTATTTCTTATCAACTTACAATAAATAAGCATAGATCATGGGGTTGTGCAGGTGCATATTGAGCATATAAAATGTCACAAAGTTGTAACCGTACAAAAAATATTAATGATTTATTTATACAGCGACAGTTTCAAGTTGATATATAAAATGGATGAGAAGAAAGAGACTGTGAATCGATAACACATTTATGATGAAATTAACTGTAATCAGTGACCAAGCTGGTAAAAAATCCATTTTTTTAAATGACAATTAACTATCTTAGAATATAAACATCACAATCTCAAATGTTTTAAGAATGACTTGAACCCACAATCATTTTAGTTAGGAGTTTCCACATAATAAAAAGTACCGTTTGTACACAAGCCTTTTGGTGGTAAAATAAAATAAAATAAATAATAAACAAAACAAAACAAGTATGTACTATGTATAAAGGAGTAAATGGGGTAGAAACCTTCATGTGGTTAAATTGCACATTTGCGGCCGCAAGTTTTATAATTTTGAAAGTGCAAGTACAATGTTTGGAAAACCTTGGTGTGTAAATAGTATCTTCTTGCTAAGGATTGTGTCTAAACTCTCGAAATTTCATCTATTCTCATGTGAAAGACCAATAATTACTAACCCGCCGTTCAAAAAAAAAAAAAAATAATTGCATAAAAAGGTTTTTCCCATGAACCGCATATGCATTTTGAAGTTAAAAAGACTACGCCAAATTTAGGCGAACCACATTGACATGTTTTTACAGTTAGATGTTGTAAAAATAATGACAAGCCCCACATAACACCACTAAAAATAGTTATTCCAGAGTTTTGTGTTTGGTAATCCCTTACGAACTCATTTAGTCATACGTGCAAAAACGGATATAAATTGTGAATTTTGAATCAAATTATTGTCAACCACTATGGTATTTTAATAGCTAGTCCCAACAACTAAAGAAGGCCCAATTAATAACACCACCAATTTTCCATAAAAGGTGGGAAAAGTAATTGAATCAGAAGTCGCAATTCGTAAAAGCATGCTTAAGATCATAACACTCAAAATTTTTATTATTCTTTCAAAATCCCCAAAAAGACCACCTATATTCTTAACTATACTTGAAATAGTTTATTCGATAGTAGCCACGTTGAATCTACATTTTGAAATTTCAAGGTAGATAATAGAGAGAATTGCAAAAATCGTCCCTAAAGTTTGGCCAAATTGCAAATTTCGTCCCGGAAGTTTGGAAAGTGCAAGGATCGTCCCTGTGGGAAACTTTTGGGGCAAAAATCGTCCCTGGCCTCAAACGCTGTTAACCCCGTCATACACGTGCATTGCACACGAGGTTTTTTTGGTAATTTTACACCCTTTCACACTATAATATCTAACACACCCATTTTATAATTAAAAACCCACCCCACCCCCACAGATCCCAACCCGTATAAACAACACCCATCCCTAACCNATGATTTATTTATACAGCGACAGTTTCAAGTTGATATATAAAATGGATGAGAAGAAAGAGACTGTGAATCGATAACACATTTATGATGAAATTAATTGTAATCAGTGACCAAGCTGGTAAAAAAATTTATTTTTTTAAATGACAATTAACTATCTCACAATATAAACATCACTATCTCAAATGTTTTAAAATGACTTGAACCCACAATCATTTTAGTTAGGGAGTTTCCATACAATAAAAAGTACCATTGGTACACAAGCCTTTTTGTGGTAAAATAAATAATAAAACAAAACAAACAAGTATGTACTATGTATAAATGAGTAAATGGGGTAGAAACCTTCATGTGGTTTGTTAAATTGCAGGTTTACGGCCGCAGTTTTTATAATTTCGAAAGTGCAAGTACAGTGTTTGTGGAAAACCTTGGTGTGTAATTAGTATCTTCTTGCTAAGGATTGTGTCTAAACTCTCGAAATTTCATCTATTCTCATGTGAAAGACCAATAATTGCATAAAAAAGTTTTTCCCATGAACCGCATATGCATTTTGAAGTTAAAAAGACTACGCCAAATTTAGGCGAACCACATTGACATGTTTTTACAGTTAGATGTTGTAAAAATAATGACAAGTCCCACATAACACCACTAAAAATAGTTATTCCAGAGTTTTGTGTTTGGTAATCCCTTACGAACTCTTTTAGTCATACGTGCAAAAACGGATATAAATTGTGAATTTTGAATCAAATTATTGTCAACCACTATGGTATTTTAATAGCTAGTCCCAACAACTAAAGAAGGCCCAATTAATAACACCACCAATTTTCCATAAAAGGTGGGAAAAGTAATTGAATTAGCAGTCGCAATTCGTAAAAGCATGCTTAAGATCATGACTCTCAAAAATTTTATTATTCTTTCAAAATCCCCAAAAAGATCACCTATATTCTTAACCATACTTTTAAATAGTTTATTCGATAGTAACCTCGTTGAATTAACATCTAATAACATCACGATAACTAAAACACCTTGCTCAACTATAACTATTATAGGCGCATGTGAGTCACATAACACAATACCCCATCCAGTCAAAAAAAATAAAAAATAAAAAATAGCGGTCGTCAATTGCCCGACGAGGAGATGAACGGCGAATGAATGGTGCCATCACCGGTGCAGAATGGCAACGCCATTAGGAAAAAAATAAAATTAAATAAAAATAAAAATTGTTGTTCGACCATTGAACCGTACGCTCGTATACTAACTATTTGGACGTATTTGAAAGCATTTCTCATATATAAGAAAATCCGTCAGTTTCACAATGCACAAATAGACAACGTATGCACTCCTGCCTTTTATCCATACGCGCATATCAAAATTAGCTATTTTGTGATCAACAACCATATTGAAGATAAAAAAAATGTGAACTTAAGGGACGCTTGGTTCAAATCAAGGAATGACAATGGTAAAGATAATAGGAATAATAAGGAATACAATGCCTTAACCCTCATTTATTGATTAATGCTTGATTACCCTGTTTTGGGTAATGCTCCATTCCATTATGTTAAATCAAGCTTAATCAGGGTCCATAATTTATTGTTATTAATTTTTTTACTTTTGGCAAAATTAGTTGTGATAATAGCAACAAACAGTAACAATTAACGACAGCCGTGAGCAGTAGTGTTTGTTTTTTTTTTTTTTTTTTTTTTTTTTTTTTTTTTTTTTTTTTAGTTTGATACAACATTTACATTAGTTATTATAAAGTGTTACAGTAAATTGTTGTGACTAAAATTAGTTACGATATCAAACATTTTTTACCAAACAAACTAGTACTAACTGAGTAACACCTACTATGAAAATGATGTCTGTGCAAGTAAAATGATACAGAGTATTTCAACTCTAATACTACAACGTGAGGACATGTACATCCCAAATACCCATAGACGTACCATTTTACGTACATACATATCAACCTATAAAATGTATTCTACATGCACATACGAAGAAACCTTCTAATATAAAATATTTACAATAAATCAATTTGCAATATCACATGCTTGCAAATTACAACACCACATTAAATTAAAAAACCAAAATTGTATCGGGGAAGCGTTTCTTTAACCTTTTACGTGCCTTACGACTTACGAGCTTATTTGTTTTTGGGTTTTTATTCGATAAGCCTCAATTTTCCAGCTTACTTCGAGACTTGCGGACTTACACAAGCACATAAATCTCAAAATAAGCCGAAAAACTACTGCTTACAAAATATAAACCGAAATCAAATAATCTCATAAGCCGAAACAAACAACCCCTAATAAAAAAAAAAAACAGTAGTCAACTAATCAAAATGGAAAACTTTTCCCTTTACCATTAACATTAGTAAAAAACCCAACCAATCCTTGCCTATACGGTAAATACGACCTCCTTTTACCGTCTTCAGTTTTGGCTCTATTTTGCACATAAAAAATCTCATGAACAGACGGTTGTTTTGATCTTCCGTTATTCACGCCACCTTCAACTGNCTAGATAATATTGAGCAAAAATGTTGGATTAATCTATATAACAAACAATTTTGAATTTGAGATTCGAAAAGTTTATACTTTATACTAACTACTGGTATTTAGAAGTATTGGAAATCATTTCTCATATTGAAGAAAATCAGTCCGTTTCACAGAGCACAAATAGACTACGTATGCACTCCCGCCTTTTTATCCATAGGTGGCTAGGTGCATATCAAAATTAGCTATTTTGTAATCAACAACCATAGTGAAGATTAAAAAAAAATGTGAATTTAGTCAATTATACAACTAGTATTCAAATTAATAAAACTTAATCAGTGTCTATAACTATTGCTTTTTTTTTTAATGTTTTTATTCCACACTTATCCAGATAGGATATTTTCGGCAAAATTAGTAGTGACAAAAGCGACAAGAGTAACAATTAACGATAGTTGTGAGCGGTAGGTGTTTTTTTATTTACATCGGTTATTATAAAGTGTTAAATAATTGTGACTAAAATTAGTTACGATATCAAACATTTTTTACCAAACAAACTAGTACCAACTACTACCATGAAAATGATGTTTGTAGCGATCAGTTCTGCAAGTAAAATGATATTTCAACTCTAATACTACAACGTGAGGACATGTACATCCCAAATACCCCTACACGTACCATAAAATGTATTCGACATGCACATATACAAAGAAGCTTCTAATATAAAATATTCACAATAAATCAATTTGCAAAATCACATGCTTGCAAATTACAAAACCACATTAAATTAAAAAAACCAAAATTGTATCGGGGAAGTGTTTCTTTAACCTTTTAGGCAGCTTACGAGCTTATTTGTTTTTCGATTTTTATTCGATAAGCCTCAATCTTTCAGCTTATTTCAAGACTTGCAGACTTTTACAAGCACATAAATCTCAAAACAAGCCGAAAAATTACAGCTTACAAAATATAAACCGAAATCAAATAAACTCATTACCCGAAAGTCCAAAACAAACAACCCCTGATAAAAAACAGTAACTAATCAAAAGGGAAAACTTTTCCCTTTACCATTAACATTACTAAAAAACCCAACCAATCCTTGCCTATACGGTAAATACGACCTCCTTTTACCGTCTTCAGTTTTCGCCCTATTTTGCACATAAAAAATCTCATGAACAGACGGTTGTTTTGATCTTCCGTTATTCACGCCACCTTCAACCGAATTCCGTTTCTGCTTCGTAACAACTTTATTATTATTATTATGCTGAGTCAGCAACATATTACTAATAGGCTGTTGATCTTTACCTTCACTATTACTCCGTCTTAACAAATCTCTAATACGCCACCGTTTTGATCCTGGTCCTGATCCTGAACCAGATCCAGTTGAGCTGCTTTTCTTACATTTAGTTAACGCAACTGATGATGATGATGATGACGTGTCACTTTTAGTACTCTTCCATACACAAAACACAGGCTCATTTTCATTCTCTTCTTCTTCGTCAGATGATGACGTGTCATCTTCTCGTTCAGTTATGAAGAGGTTTTGTAACGTGTCACAGCAGTTTTTTTCGCTTTGGTTAAAAAGCGGATAAATTGTTGTCGTTGGTGAACTGTTATTGTTGTCTTCGATAACGAAGTTGAAATCGTTATCGTTATATAAGTCGTCTTTAGGTAATGAGCTGCTGATTTTAAAAGCTGCTGCTGCTGTAGATGAAGATGATGTATTTGATGAGTAGCAGTTGAAGCTAGGGCAAAAGGTTAGGTCATTATTTTCAATTTGGGGATTTTGATTTTGATTCATTTTTTTTATAATGGTTAGGTTTGGAATCAGAGGAAATGTGTGAATGAATGAATTTGAAAGGTTATGGTGAGGTGAGTGAGGGGATTTATAGGGAGTGGCGCGTGGAGTTTATGCACTAGAAACAAATTTCTGATTGCTTTTTCTGCGGCTAAAAATAGTTGGGGTAGTAGTGAGTATTTGATACGTGAAGATATTTTTTTATTGTGTAGAAAGGTAAGTGGAAACGTTTTTGGTGATCAACTTGGTGATTAGAATAGTAGGTTTTTGATTTGGAAATAAATGCTTGTGAAATAAAAATATTAATGAATTTATCACGTTAATGCATATAAAAAAAAAAGATTTTGCTAACGACAAATCTTATGACTAAACCTAATTAGTGTGATGGCTCACGTGTGAGGGGCATTTCACTCGTGAGACACGCTACTTGGGTAGAAAGTTACGCGTCAGCAAGGCTAAAAAAAGAAGATAGAGGTGACAATGGCACCGCTCGGCGTTTGTGCAAAAGTTGGGTAGAAACTAGAAAGTCGGGTCAGCAAGGCTAAAAAGGAAGATAGAGGTGACAATGGCATCGTTGGCATTTGTGCAAAATTTTGGATCATTAAATGTTTTTATTATTAACTTATTTGATTTGTGAGTGTGTGTTAGGTATATTTTTATAAAGTGATTATTTAAATAAAATGTGAGGGTAGTAGTGACCTATTACGAGTGAATGTGAGAGGGAGTGAAAAAAAGTGAGAGAAGAGAGAAAGTTGAGCTGACGCTGATATAAAAGCTGATAGTGTGTGACAATTACCTTTAGCTTATGTTTTACGGAGTATCATTTTTGTTAAAATAATATTGAATGAACACATTATTCTTATGTTTAATTATTTATACATATTAATGCTTGTAATTATAAAAAGGTTTTGTTAACGATTAAATATTTGATGTAAATTAATCGTTGATTTTTCAAATTAATAAGGTAAGCTTAATAACAATTTATTTTTTTATTATTATTTTTTTTAATAACAACTTATAATAATGTTATGGTTAGCAAAGCTCATAAAAAAAATTATTAGAAAAAGATATTGGGAATTTTATGATTTAAAATATTGTTTGTTTGATGTATAGTGGTTAGTAATGCGCTTAAAATAATCGTTTCTAGTTGAATTCTTCTGCAACAAGTTTCGCGTTTGTTCATGGCAATTTAGAAAAGGGATGTTTATCTGCTTTTTTTTTTCTTCTATTTTTAGATACACTGTTCATCCAAGTAAACAAGACAAACATATAGATTTGGATTATAAGATGCTACGAAAATGCTACTGCACATACTCTTTTCAAGTGTGTTGTGAATTTGTGATTCTTATTAAAAGTTAATCACCATATATGAGAGATTAAGGAAATATCATATTTTTAGTGTACTTACTAGAGTGCGATACAATTCATGGCGATTTGAATCACTTAGGTAAGTTTAAGGAGAAGAACAATTAGAGTTGAAAATTTCATGAAATTTAATTAATCATACGAGACAAATTAACTTGCGGATCAATCGATTACATTCTTAATTTTTCTTAGCAAAGTTAACTCATTTATGCAATTTATATTCAACAACTGAAATCAAACTGTATGAAATTGAGATTATACATTCTATAGTCAAGATCAAAATCATATATAGGTATCCTCTACAAGATGTTATATTTAGATAAACATGTAAACCATTAAATTAATTGTTGAAGTCGAAAGTTTGTTTCTTCAAACCGACACCGGTGCCCTTCTTTTTCACTTGATTTAATTTGTTCCACTTACATATAACTGAAATCGTGTTTCACGACATATCTTCAAAAGACATGCAAGATCACTTAAAAGAAACAAATAAAATCAAGACATTAATGTCAATGTTGATTCTCGAAAGTCTTAAACAGATTCGATTTCACAAAGATCGTTGATTCATTGGTTCCATGATATTTGCTTTTCAACATTATAAAATCTACACGTGTTAAGTAGTGACTTTTTAGTTTTTGTTGCTTATGGGAAATTGACGTTTTGCACGTAAAGTGACACCAAGTGGTAAGTCTTATGCATACAGCATGCACCATTTGCATATGCACGGGTACTTCGACTATAGATTTTATGGTCGTCTCCTTTTTTCCAGCTTTGTGTAAGTAAATGCTAGCTTTTTATAGAATTGATGATGAATTATGAATAAATAAAAACCTATGATATCTGATATTTTGACTGAATAAAGTTGATGATCATAGAGAACTTAACATCAAAAATTCCAAATTCAGTTTGATTTCGTTTTTTGCTTTTGTTCTTGGTTTCTGTAAAACATATGTTAATATAAGAAACTACGTGTTCTGGTGTTTATCAGACCATCTGAACGACATAGACTGATAGACCTCATCTGTTTTGTGGTACGGTTAACTTATATACAAACACAAAAGAACCTCCAAACAAGAGGTCAAGGGTTTCAAGCCTTGCTAAGGGTGGTCAGGAAGAGTTGGAACTGGTCTCGTAAGAGTGTCAGGTGTAGTGAAGAGGTTAAGTTACTCATTTGGGGCTCACGAGTGCCACATCACCTTACATCCTTTTCACAACTAACCCCCCGCCCCCACTAACAACTAACCTCGACATACTCATTTGAGGCCTACCACTTACACCTTTATTTTATTTTTCACTCACAAAAGAAAAAAAAAAAANATTAACCCGTGAGAACACATACATCTATGTTAAAACTCGTCTTCTCTGAATAAGGCGGTGCAGTGTCTAGCCATGAAGAGGTATGAGTAGATTCCACGTAAGAATGGCGAACCTCTCCAACGAGCTACACCTTCCCCTCTAATTAACCCGTAAGAACACATACATCTATGTTAAAAACTCGTCTTCTCTGAATAACCCGATCAAAGAAAACTACATCCATTTTACTCGTACAAAATAACCTCCAAACCACTTTGTTTTTCCTTTTTATGTGTCGTTTTCTTTTTTTTTTTTTTTCATTAAAGTTAGTATCTTTAATAAACATAGCTTAAGTAGGACGATTCTTGTAGGCTAAGTCCACACGTGTGTTTAACATGGCCCGCGTCTCGACCACTATATTAACTTAGGAACGTGAGCAACAAGAAGTGGCTAATTAGGTCTTTAAAAGCTTGTACCAAGTACATTTTAAATTATGTACTTTACTTTAACAAAAATGGAAATGCTCAAAGTTTACAACTCTTTCCACCTACTAAATGGGGCACACAATTATTAATCATGTGTTAAAATAACACTATATTAAATTTCTAGCTCTCACTAATTAAAGTTGTTATTAGTTAAATCAGTTTCCTATGAAATAATCATGTGTTAAAATAACACTATATTAAATTTCTAGCGCTCACTAATTAAAATTGTTATTAGTTAAATCAGTTTCCTATGAAATAATGCATGCACATATAGTGATCAATTGTATGGATGTGCATGTTGGTATTTGGATAAATTGTTACGAAATAAAATATTTTGGCTTTTGTAGATCATAATTAAACATTCCGGTGATTTTGTTTGGTTCAAGTATTTAGTCGGTTTTTTACTTAACTTTTCGGTTATTTAAGTTAGCATCTAATGTGTGGGATCATTTGGTCCGACATTGATGTTTAGGTACATGTTACGTACGTTACTCTATTTAATTTCTTTTCACTAATTATGAACCCGACAATACTAAGCCAACAATATAACTGTACTCAACAACATTATAAACATTAAACACATCAATTTTTGGAAAAAAAAGGCATGAATTATATAAAGCCACAAAGGCACAATTATACAAAATTACAAAAACGTACACATCAAAATATATAGCTTAACAAAGTAATTTGTTTACTTCACTTTGGTCACGTAATTATATATAAGTCGTGTTTTATAGATATTTGTTTCAGGTTAAAATATAAGTACGTCAAAATGAATAATTCAACTAATTAAGAATCTGATATCATTCATTCATTTGTACGTACCATGTTTTTATTGCAAATAGTAAAATCTCTTGATTACAACATGATAGTGACTAGCAAGGCCGGGGACAGTGGGGATCAAGTGCAGGAGGTAGCGATCGAGGGATGGTGCCGACGGGCGACGGCAATGGTTGTTGATCGTTGTAATTTAAAGCTTGCAAATAGACTCGTGAATCTCAATAGGCATATTCAAGTTTCGGCATTTGGCGTTGATATTGTTATAAAGTGATCGTGAAACATGCTTTCTTAACTTGATTTTATGACCTTTATTTAGTTTCGAATTCATGTTGATTGAATATTCCATCACAAAGCAGCTAAAGACTTTGCAAATTAAATCGAGAGTCAAGTTCAATTAAGACGGTCTTCTTTTTCTCATGCACAAACCATACTTTTATAAAGTTAAAAGTTTCATCTACTTTACATACCCTTTTTCTCTTCAAAAGTTTTTTCAGTGCATTATCTTTTATAAAGTTCACAAACGAAATTTCCACCAACTATGTAGTTGTGCTTAAAAACACAAAATCTCAGTAGGTTGCATCGGTAAGTAACAATATTAAGCATGTGTGATGATACAGTAAGACCACAAATATATCTCAGCTCCTAACATAAACTTGTGATCTAATCATCTAAAACTATGGTAACTATATTAATACATTATGTCATTATGTCCTTTGATCTGAAATATATAATGTCCCCGCAAACATAAGTCAAAGGGAGGTGATTTGCATACTCCCAATATTGATTGACACACTCAAATTTTGAGTGTTTTGACATTTATATTCTCACATTATTTTTACTCTTTTTCACACTGTAAGGGTATAAATGTCAATACACTTAAGATTTGAGTGTGCTAATCAATCTTGAGAGTGTGCAAATCACCTCCCTAAGAGAAAGGTGGTCAAACTTGAGTGAAAATAAATGAAGATATCTATACTACATATAAAGGAAAAATGGTCAAAGTGGAAAAGTGAAAAGTCAAGTAATGTTGAATGTTGAAAAATCTTATTAAAGGAAATTATGAAATGTAATTAATACTCTTATTAAAACACCTCATTACTTAAAATTACAATGATTTATTCACATTGTACAACCAATTAAAAACATATCTACCAAATTAAATACAACCAATTAAAACACACCGGGTTCACCCGGGACGCTTCAAACCCGACGGGTTGACCCGGTTTAATTTGACCCATTTTCGACCCAACCTAGAAAGTTGACCCGGTTTAAATCGACCTATTTTTCGACTGAAACGGTTCAACCGGTTGAACCACCCGGGTCGAACCGGGTTTCAAAACATTATCCATTACTTAAAAGTACAATAATTTATTCACATTGTACAACCAATTAAAAACATATCTATCAAATTAAATACAACCAATTAAAACAAAAACCGGGTTGACCCGAGACGCTTCAAACCCGGACGGGTTGACCCAGTTTAATTTGAACCGTTTTCGACCCAACCTTGCAAGTTGACCCGGTTTAAATCGACCCATTTTTTGCCCGGAACCGTTCAACCGGTTGAATCACCCGGGTTGAACCGGGTTTCAAAACATTATGTTAAATTCCCAAATCTTCAAACTTTTATTGTTTTTCGTTTATAACCTATAAACTTTTTTATCAATAAATTATTTGTCGCTATAAAATCCCGTTGCTATGCACGGGTACTCGTCTATATCTCTAATTTAAAAACTTAATCAAAACTTAAATAAAAACATGAAAACTTACGTTACACGTTCAATTTTTTTGTCTAACTTAAAAACATGGAAAGTTAAATGAATAATTAATAAAAGAAAACATGGAAATGTAATTTGTCAATTTAAGAATGAATACACACGTATATAAAAACAAACTTTTAAATACTAGACGAGTGCCCGTGCATAGAAACCAAATTTTATCGCGGCAGATAGTTATAGTGATATTTTGGTTACACATAACGTTACACGAACCACTTAACCAAAATATCATTATAATTAAATGCCGCTATAAAATCTCGTTGCTATGCACGGGTACACGTCTAGTTTGTATTCAATTGTATTTCTTGGATTGATTGGTATTGTAATCCGAGTGTTCTTTGTATTCAATTATAATCTTTTCTTGTTTTGTCCATGCCATCTTCTTGCTAGCATGTGTCTAATAAATCTCCGCCATTCAAAAAAAAAAAAAAAAAAACAGGGAGAAAACCATTTTATGAAGATGTCTACGTACAGAAGGCTTAAAATGTCATAGCGGAACTGCTTATTTACAGAGATAGATAATTCCTTTGAGGATTTGATTAGCTAATTTTCACATAATGTCAATAGGATGCTGCTTTTTGTGGATCTGGATATCAGCCTGAAGATATAATTAGTTGTCATATTAGGTAAAATCCTTTCGCATTACCTTTATATAGTTGTGCGTCATTAAAATAATACCAAGACAATGCCCTTAAAATGAATAAACGATATAAAACTTTCTATTTGTTGCAATTCGTATGCTCGGACATTCGACATGAAAAAATCAACATTTTAGTTAACAAGTTTAATAAAAGTACTACAAGAAATTAAATAAGGAAAATGAACCACTGTCATTTTTGTAGATACCTTATACTAGTACTGTTGATACAAAAGTTGGCAAGACTTGGCTTGAGTACCAATTCGGATGTTTAATGCTTTGGAACCTGCGCACTAAGAGAAACAAGAAGCACCGTTAGGCTTATCGAGGGATTGTTTCCCCCGATTATCCTCCGGCGTGAGAGTAAGTAATCGTAGTTTTAGGGTTTAAGAGTTGGAATTGCGTATTGAATCGTACCTTTGCGAGGGTTAGGGTCCCCTCTATTTATAGGCGTGTAACCGATAAGGGTTACTTGTTCCTTACTCCAAGGCGTGTCCGCCTATATCGGATATTTGGTAAATATCCTCCTAGTTTAGAAGATATCATCAATCCGTTCCATAAATACGTATTGGGCTTGAGCCTTTGTGGGCCTGAGCCGTCCACTTGTTGTGGGTTTTAGTAAAGCTTCGCATTCGTGGGCCGCATGGGCTACGAATATTATTATAACGGCCCACTCGTAGTGGGCTTGCGTATTGGATGGGTCCGTGACCCGAATCCATACCATACGTCATCATGTCCCCCCAGTCTAGTGTGCGTCGGTAAAACCTACGCGTGCTAGACTCAAACCATGTCGTCAATGCTCTAGGCTCGTGGGCGGGAAGAATTAGAATTTTTACTGCTCAAGAGCCACGTTCCATGCATCTAGACTGTAAAAGTGCAATCGTCTCGCCTCGGTAAATGGGGAGGGTGTCCACGTGTCCCGTACGTTTTGTTTCTCCACCTCACGATACTAGGTAGTGGATTCCACGTGTCCAGTATCTGTGGTGAGTGGGAAAAGTATATAAAGGAGGTGCATTTTCACTGTGTTAGGCACAGTTAAAAAACACACACAAACCTACTCCTCTTCCGAATTTGCAAACAAAAGCTGTTTTACCACTATCCACCGCGCATACGCTAGGTAAAAAAAATGGTTTTACAATTGAGGGACGTCACGTGCAAGTTCACGGAGGCGGATTTTATAGACTTTTGCTCCGATTTTTACATACCCACGGGGGTGCATCCGGAATTACCGGATCCCAACGCGTCTATAGCCGATTTTCCCGACGGGAAGGTGGGGGTGTACGCACGTTTTTTCGAATTCGCGAATCAGCGCGTACCCCTCTCGCGGTTCCTATGCGACATATTGTCGTACTATAGGATACACATCTCCCAGCTGCACTGTATAGGTGCAGCGAAGATTACCAACTTTGAGATTAATTGCCGTTTATTGGCAATTAATCCCACTGTACATCTATTCCGTGCGTTCTACCACCGCACGTGGACGAATGGATGGATTTCATTCGCAAAGCGTCCAGGTCCACTCCAGTGCTATACGGAGGCACTGGATTCGCTCAGGCACTGGAGGGAATATTTTTTCTGGGTCGACCAGAGTGTGTATCCTTTTTACTTTGTGTTCCAGACACAAGGCTCTCTTCGTAGGGATGAGCGCCCACTCGATGGGTCATACA
>LBNU01012595.1:38341-55569 GCA_014162995.1 Artemisia annua | reverse complement strand
TGTATCGACTTTCATTATCTTGCGATAATTATTAGGTTCATCAAGTAGAAACACAATTCATAGAGTAGTGACCAAAAGGATAAAATTCGTCATCCTTGATTTTTCACAAGTTCCCAAACTAAGCTTATGAACGAGATCACCGTTTTTTACAAGTTAGATGTCAATACTACTCATCGTAGTTACTTGTGTAAAAACCCCTTGTTCCCAAATCTTAGTGTATCTAGAATTTTTTAACTTAAGATGAGAAATGAATTGCTTCATATTTTCTCGTTCCAATATGAATTAGTCCGATAAAGATACCAAGAATCTCAACGCTAAGTAGTTAGTCATCTTCTCTTAAGAAGGTTTGCACGAAAAATGAGGTCCACATCAAGGATACTGGATACATACATAGACTTTGGAATACCTCGAAATAGACATAAGTTGGCGAGTACATTTCACGTGCACCTCATGCATCCGATCTAGGATCGTCACATGCACCTCACGCGCGACCAACTTTAGTCTTAACACTTAAGCTCATAATCCATAAATCTCAACATAAATCCATATTCTTTCTTTTGATTTTTTCACTTTTTCACTTTTTTTTTCATATATTTTTTCTTTTTCTTGCCTTAGTAACTTTTCAACTCCGAACCTTCACGGTTTCAATCCAAGACCTACCGCCAACTGCTAGGGTTAGAATGTAGGATCCAAGGTCCGATCTCAATCCGAAGTCTCAAAGTACCTTAGCTCTTATGAATACAGGGCTTTAAAGGGTAGCTCCGAAACCACATGCGTACTACGCAATACAAGGAAATACCATACAATACAACTCAATACAATGGGGTGTATCCTTGATGTATACCCAATTTTTCAAGCAAAGATTCTCTTAAGAAGATAAAGAACTAAATTTCGTCAAAACCAAAATATCTTTAATTATTATACACAAGATATGGGGTGAAACAAGCTGATGGGAACGAAAAGCCACAAGTACCTTCGATGAGCTTTAAAAAGAACCACTACTCCACGTATGGCATCTAACTTCTAAATAAACACTATCATTTCTCGCTCTTCACTTTTTTAACAAATCTCAAATAATGAGACTCGCGAATACTTAGCCGATAATCAAGCCACGCATATTTAAAGTCAAATACGGAAACTTGCAAACTCTAATAAAAGAATTCGCATTTTCTAGCTTCTTATGTAAAAGACTAGCGAAAGCTTTTAAGCTGCGCATATATAAAGTAATGTACGGGAACTTGCATATTCTAAAAGAAGAATTCGCGTTTTATAGCTCCTTGTGTACAAAACTAGCACAAGCTTATGTGATCATCATTGGTTAAGGGAACAAGCTAGGGCTCAACACGCCCGATCAAGTCAAAATATTATTCCTACTCTCGCCAACAAGAAAGTCGACACGGTGTCAAAACACTTATACGAACTTTATTCTATTTTTCACAACTTTTCAACACTTATTATTTTGAAATTTTTCAAAATTTTTCAATTTTTGTTATTTTTGCGGAAAAACGAGGTTGCGTGAGTAAACGACACAAATGAAAGTGCAAGTCAAATCAAATCGAATATTGACCCCCCCCCCCAAACTAAAACGAAACATTGTCCTCAATGTTTGAAAAGGTAAGGGTAATCCTAACATAAGTCTAGGGCCGTTTATTAATTATGCCAAAGGTACGTTAGTCGATAAGATTTAGGATATAATACGCGAACTTCCAAAAGCATGAAGAATGAGACTCGAGTGGAGATGAGATAAACAACGAGCACGAGAGTCATCATAATTCGTGAAATTCCTGACAAAACAACACAAACAACCACGAAACACAAGAATTGGAAGAGGTCGCCCCTCCTCACGTCACATTAGCAACAGAAAATAGAAAGAAGATAGAAGATGATAAGCATGGGGTGCCTCCCACAAAGCGCTTATTTATTATCGAGTCGTTAGCTAAGACTCGCCCCGAATTTACTTAATCTTGGGGGAGCAAATAGAACGGACACCCGGCAAAATGGAGATGCCGGGGTCAAAAACGGTATCCTCACTCCCGGTGGAGTGGAATAGTGAAGAAATGATAGGATAAGTAAAGAAAGGGTGAAACACACGGATGATAAAAGCAAAGTCAAATTTTGAATCACGGGTGGGTTGGGCGGGCAAAATTTTAAGCACCGGATCATCATGATCAAAAGTCTCGTCCACCACTCCAAAAGTATCATTATTCGTATCAAACTCAAAATCTACATCCGGTGGTTTCGCGGGCGGACGAGGAGAAGCAAAATCAAAAAGAAATGAATCATCCTCGTCATTCTCAATACCCGGTGGTATCGAGTCATCCGTAGCAAGAAATAGATCGACTTCCTCTAAAAGAGGGTCACGTGACGGATTATCAGAAATGGGTAAAGAATGAATCTCAAAATCAAAGCACTCGTAATCCGGAAGAGAGAAATCAGCATGAATAGTGGGACTGCCACTACTCGTCTCTTCAAATAGAAAAATATCAAGCTCGGGTAAAAAGTCACTATCCATATCGGGGATAGGAAATGAAGAGGTAATCATAGAATCAGAAGACGGAGTTGGATTTTTTAAAGCTTCAATTTTTGAAATAAGAAGATTGATATTGGATAATTTTTCACGAAGTAAATCATCTTCAATCTCATCATCATCAAGGTCAAAATCCTTCGTCTCTTCAAACTCATAATCGGAACGCGATTCCTCAACATCATCGATATCTCCACAAGAGTCGTCATCACTTGTAGTATACTCATTGTGAGAATCGGAATAACTTTCAGCATCATCACTTTCGACGTGATCTTCTTCAATCAGAATATCATTCGTATCAACGAGAGGGTTCAATTGAATAGTGGTGTTTTCGTTTGGAACATCCTCATCCGGAAGCGTATCATCATCGGATTCGTCAAAAACTTCATTGCTCATTGGAGGGGGGGAAGATGACGAGTCTTCATTCAGTAACCTCTCAAGGAAAAGAATATCCCCCTCTGGATCAAAATAAGTATCATCGATATTAATCGGAAAAGAATCAGTATTAGCAAGAAAAGTATCGACCTCATCCAAAATGGAATCACTTCCCTCATCCGGTGTGAGGGAAGGATGGGAAGAGTCGGGAATAGCTTCTGATATATCAAAATGATCTTTTTCAACAATTTCAGAATCACCGTTAGAATTTTCCCCGGACTCACTTGGGATTGGGACGAAGTTCTTAACACTAGACTTATTGAATTCGTTCGATTCCGTTGCCGGAATAGTGTCAAGAGGCTCATCCCCCATTTTTAGAGAGTCCTCGGGTTCTACGGAAGAAACAATAGAAGCTTTGTGAGGATTAAGAACAATCGTAATTTTCTCATCATCGTCGTAATCATAGTTATTAAAATTCTTAAAAGGATTAGACGCTCTCTCTTCAGCAAGTAACTCTGCAATAGATTTCTCACGAGGATCGGGAGTATGAGTAACACGATTATCTGTAAACTTTTGTAGCATTTCACCAAAAGATTTCAGTTCCTCCATAACTTCATCCAACATTTGAAAATTCGACGAACCTTGAAAAGAATCACCATTATAATACGGTACTTGCTCATACGAGTTTTGAAAAGGATGATTAAAATCGTTTTTAGGATAATTATCAAAACACATATCACAAGCGTAAGACGTTTCAGCACTCTGGACGTAACACATACAATTAACATATCCACATTGGTTACAAAAACATTGTCCACAAGGTAATCCGTCGTCGGATGGATTTCCACAATTAAAACAAGTGAACGAAGGTGGTGGTGTCGGATAATAATCGGGAATGTTTGAAAAATTTTTAAACGATTTTTGAACATATTCGGGAGAATTACAATTCAAACAAACGCCGTCATGAATATCACTACCACATTGTTCACACGTACACCAAACACACGAACCTTCGAAGAATGGTTCTCCACACTTAAAACAAAACGGATCCATAAGAATTAAACATAAGAGGATTTGAGAAGAAGAATCAAATGTGAGAGGATAAGAAGAATATTTTTGGTATTTTGAAAACAAAAATCAAACAAAAATCAAAAATTCAAATCGAAAAAGAGAATATTTTTTGGGTTTTTAACAAAGAAAACTTAAAATTAAAATCTTTTTGTCTTTGTCTTTTTATATTTTTCTTCTTTTGTTCTTATTATCTTTTTGTTAACCGTTATGTCAACTGAAACCTTTTCGCTTTATGGGCTAATCGGGTAACAATTGATTTCACGATTATTCTTTTGTTGCGAAAGCTTATTTGGTTTACAACCGCCCTCTTTCAACGGAAGACCGAGGATGTTTATTATATTTTTGGAATTTGTTGAATACTTGGTGACAAGTATTCCCTTTTTATTTATCTATTTTTTTTACTTTTTATAATAGTTTACGAAATGGTCACACAAATCGGATCAAGTGTGGCTGTTTATTTAACGCTGGTACCTTTAGTCACGTAAAAATGTCACAGTGTGACCGTTCAAAAACGACCATGTGTGACGAAAGGTCATTTTTGGCCTAGTGTAAGGCATGGTCATGGACCCCCCATAACTGAGAACAGATAATAATGCCTGGGTAATTACTGAAGGGTCAAAAGTAACGAGAGTTCAAATCAATTGTCAATATCAATATCATGATCAAATAATCAAGGTTCATTATCAATGGTTCCGGTAATATCAATGCCAATATCAAAGGTCCCAATTTTCAAGGTTCAATATCCCAAAAGTTTCAAAAGTACCCAAAGGTCCAAATATACCAAAGGTCCACATAGGTGAGAATCATGTCAAAGGTGCAATATCAAAGGTATGATTTATGAGACCGAAACATATTATGAGTCCAAGATAAGATATGAGTTTACAAAAGAGACATAGAGATATAAGTCACGAGAGAGACTGATGTGGTATTTTGTAAGTACGATATTCCAAAGAAATATTCTTACGAATATTTCTCGGGTCGTTTCCCGACGAAGGCGTGAATGGAATTTTGATTCCGTTGTGTGATTCGTGAAATGAATGGGATTAAAAATTGGATTTTTGATTTGAGTAATTACTACAAATGAACAAATTACAAGTAAAAGGCAAAGGGAATTCAAATAACGCAAATCCCGGGCTAATCCTGAGATTTATAAAATGAAAAGTGATATTAAAAAGCTAAAATGCAAAAATAAAAACCTAAGGGACTGAAAATGTAAATTTACAAAGCTATTTCAAAAGTTTAAAAGCCTAAAAATAAAAAATGAAAAGTCTGGGGACTGAAAATGTAATTTGACAAACTTGATTTAATACAAAACCTTAAAAACCAAAACACAGGGACTATTTTTGTAATTTTCAAAAGTGATAAACAAAAGAAAACTAATTATAATCTGTTTAAACTAAATTCCAAAATGCAGGGACTAAAATTGCCAAAAATCAAAAATGTTTTCATTTCTTTTTCTTTTTATAAACAGCATCAACAAGCTAACTTTAGAAGCTTGTAACAAGCTCAAAACAAAACCAAATCAAAATCTAAAAGCTTCTATATAAACCTGAGCAACCAAAGATTATCAAAATGTAAAAAGCCCCATCACAGAATGCTCAATTGACTTCTAATTTTGCTCATGAAAATTGACAAAACTGATTCTCTTAAAAACTTTGTTGACAGCAAACTCATTTAGTTTTTGGAGAGCAATTCTTATTAACCAATTGTTTAGTAAACTAACTGATATTAGGAACTATGAAATTAAGCTAGGTAAACTTCTCAAAAACACAAATATCACTTAGGTTACAACACAATTGATCAACCAAATCTAATCATGAACTAGCAGTCACCCAGGCAGTACATACTGAGTAAAACTAAGAACTCTTATCAGTTGACTATTTATATGCATAAGAACTTTGACTATTTTCATGAACAAACTACTGATTTTATATCTAATAAACTCTAATGTAACCCTATGTGAAAGTGTTTAAACCTAAGAATCACGAAAACAATCACAAGTTGCAAAAATTTACTCAACAGCAGATTCTATTTAGCATTAGCACCAACAGAATAGAGGTTTAAGAACTATTTATGAATTCTACCATGAAACCTACCACTAGTACATTAGAATTGAGCTATAAACGATTATAGTGAGCTAAGGAAACAAAGTTAACAACAATTTAACAATCAGAGCATAGCAAACACTGTTAATCCAAACACCATTAACTAAGACAGAATCCACTACAAATTGCAGAAGTAAACTAACCATGGCTGATCCAATGATCCAAACTAATGTACTAACACTACTAGAAGCAAAATCAACAATCAAATCCAACTATAAGCCACAGAAACTCAGAATCACAGTTACGCTAGTATGGACAGATTCATATGAACACAAAAGCAGATGACGGAACAAGTTACAATAAAGGTATAACTAATCAAATAAACTCTAACATGCATATAACACACTAATGGAACAGTAACAACTAGAAATCTCATATCAATACCATTCAAATCATAAGAAGCATTCAAAAGTGAAACTAGAAATTGAGAACTTACAAAATCAAGACCCTAACTGAAATAGGGAACAATCTCAGCCAAAGCCTATCTTTGGATAGGCTTAACCACACCTCAGAACCATGAATTCAACACCATAACTACCAGATTCATCATCACCATTAAACTTTGACTATCGTTAACCATAACCATTTCATTATTCTTAACGTATGCAGCTGAACAAATCACACAGCTAGCTTCTGAAGGAATCTAAATGAGCTTTAGGGAACTTTAGATGCACACTAGAAACGTTTAACTGAATCAAAAGTTTGCTTGAAATTTAATTGTTTATGAACTGAAATTTTATTAAAGCTTGAAAAGAGTACAATTTGAGAATTGAAATACAAATAAAGGCAGAATTACACTAAACTAATCCTACAGCTACCATAAATCTAACCTTGCTAACCAACCAAATGATGTGAGAAGGGTCTTCTTATATAGCTGACACAGGGGAACGTCCTCAGAAGAATCTAGAATCAGTATCTTCATTAGCATATTCCATTCTTGATCCCTTGTGACTCAAGCTATCCAATCACAGCCTTCCAAGTCACTTGATGACGCGTTTGAACTAATAAGCTTCAGCCACGTAGCATTTCCTTTTTGTCAGACCTTGTCAGGGGTGGGAAGTGACCATTATCCCCTTAATACGAGATTAATTGTAGTGGAAGTGGGTAATTGTGAAGAAGGGTAATTAGGGTTCTTAGAGGTGAGGTTGGGGTAACTGGGAAAAAGGGGGTTTGGGGGAAAAACTTTGGCGCGTTTGTTTTTTTTATTTATTATTTTGGTTTTTGGACCGGGTATGGATAATGGGTAAAGGAATGGTGGGCTGGGCTTGGGTAAAGATTTGTTGAGGTTGGGTTTATATTATATGGACTTGGCAGCTTTGTACAAATAAGTAACAAGGACCAAATTTGCAACTTTGAATAGTTTAGGGACCAAATATGTCAAATCTGAAAAATATATCCAAGGACTAAAGTTGACCAATCATGATTCTCCAAGGACTTGTTTTGCCATTCTGAGCTCAAATGTGAAAACTGCTTCCCGGGCTCCGGCTTTTGATCCTTTTCCAATCCCGTGCTCGTGTTATCGGGTTTTCTTGATTTTTGTCCAATTAACACATATCCGTACCTGCACAATCAGAAATGCAAAAACACGTATATCTTTGGCATTTGTTAGCGTTTTTGGTCTTTCTAGTCTTAAAATGGTAAATAAATGATATGTAATTTAACACATATCAGAGACAAAGTAGAACACTCTTATTGAAGGAGTATAAAACTGAGGGTCAACAAACAAGTTCAAAGTTTGGTAAGCCTCTAAGTCTTCAAGACATCCAAAGTTAAAAATCCCATGGTTCATAATTAAAGGGTCATAGTGAAAGTTAAAAGCAAAGGTTCAATTTAGTAGGTTCATATTACTTATTTTAACGGTTCGTAGTTAATCAATTTAAAAAGGTTTATATCAAAGGTTCATTTAAAAAGGAATTCCCCAACAGATAGCATTTATAAAAGTGATCTTTAATTGAAGGTTATCATAAGATATTCTTTAAAAGTGGTCTTCATGAATTTGTAAAATCCCATATAAAAGTGGTCTTAAATCATGCTAGAAGCATCGTCATAAAATAGTTTCTCCTTAAAACATTTCCATATTATAATTAAGGAAAAGGGGTTTTCCCATCATGTTAAAATATCCCAAAAGAACTTCCAAAGTTTAAAAGGGTCGAAAGGCTAAGGTCACAAAAAAACTTAACGAACGGGTTATGTCAATATCTTACCATAAGGGTCAAACGAAATCAATAAGATCACAATACCAACGAAATACATCAACCACAGAGCCAAAGTATAAAAGGGAGGGGTCATAACAAGGACCAAGAGGAATCATAACACGATAACAAATCAAAGACAAGGTCAAGAGAGAGAAAGTGTGCACACTTGCTGAAAGAGTACGGAATATCTGTACCTTCGCCGAATCAAACAAAACCAAGATCAACAAAAGGAGAAAGATCACTCCCGCTTCACTGGACCTAGAAGAAAGTGGATAACGAATTACAAAGTGTTCAAATTCATTAAGTTACCTCTTTTAGTCATCCTTCTATTTTTTAGTAGCTTTCCATATTTAGCAACTTTCCCTTTTTAGCAACTTTCTATTTTTAGTAACTTTCCAAATATAGTAAGTTTCCATTTTTAGGCCCCTTTAATCATTTTAGGTAACTTTCCTTATTTAGCAAGTTTCCTGATTTAGTAAGTTTCCAGATTTAACAAATTTCCATAATTACATAAGTTAATGATTTCAATTAATAAGAGTTTTCCAAGATTATGGTTTCTAATTATAACTTTCCATATTTTAGGGTTCACAAAGTAAAATGCCAAATTTTAGGGTTTAAAACGTAATTATCATAATTTACACAAATAATCCTTCAAGTTAAACATGTTATCAATACAATCCTCTCATATTTACAATTCTAACCCGCTAGCTAATTAATTTACAAAACAAGTCCTTTAACTACAAACATTTCCATTTTAATCCTTTTAATAATTAAATTAACAATTAAACCTTTAATAATTCAATATTAACACATTAAACCTTTAATTATTCAAATTAAAAAATTTAGCCCCTCAAATAATTTTATACAAATCAAAACCTCCATCTTTTCAATATTTACAAATTTAACCCCTTAATTTATATAATTAACAAATCGGTTTTAATAATTATTAACAATACATTTTAATCCTTCAATTTATAAAATACGCACTTTTGGTCCTTGGACCTATTTTATTCAAATAGCTACTGGTCTTATGAGATTTACAAAAATACCCCATGAGTTTTAAAAATTACGAAATAACCCCTCTTTGTTTTACAAACTAATCGGCTAAACAATAAAATACGCAAATCAAACCCTATCTCCACCAATCATTAACCACTCGTTTTATAATTATTAAACTCATTTAATAATCAAGCCAAAACCAGAAAACTGTAACCCTAGTGCTCGCTCACTATTTTTTTTATTTTCTCTTTTTCTTAACTAAACCCGATTACAAATAAAATCCAAACTAAGTTTCCAGTTTTCGAAGATTATAAGAAATATTTTTCTGATGTTATATGACACCCATAGGACCAGAATAAAATATATATATAAAGCCTCAGAAAATCGTATGGTCGATTACATGTTTTTATTTGGTTTTTGATAACTTAAATTCGTATGGTTAATAGATCTTGCATGGATCGATTCTATCCTTTTACACAGATTATATATGATATATAAGATGATACAAAAATACCAGAAAGATTTTAGAACATGTGGATCGAGCATTTGGATTTTTCCCTTCTCGGCTAGCACAAAATCGAACCAATAATGTCTCCAGCTCACACGATCGAACCAACAGCTTCTAGAATATTTTAGCACCTTCTAGGACTTAACCCACGACCAGAAAAATTTCAGGAGAGCCTCATAAAAATCGTGTAGCCGTCAAAGGATTTTTGGTTTGTTTTTAGGGTTTTTAATTAGGTTAAATGGGAAATAATATGCAAACCGTGTAATTAAAGAGGAGGGGGAGGGTATTTTGGCCTAAATGAGGTATGATAGACCAATTCCTGATTTTGTAAATCTTCCCAAAAATATTAGTGATTATCCTATAGTTTTACATATTTTAAATAATAAAAAGTATACAAATAAATGTAATTCGGCCAAAAGGTATTAAAATAAATGTGACAAACATTTTTAGGGCATTTATAATATTATAATGTCCATGCAAAAAATTATCATATATCATATGTTTCTAATTACCAAGTGTTTGTGATTTATTTGGTGTTTATTTAAGTGTTTTATTTAAGTTTTAAGTTATAAGGGCATTTTGGTAATTTAAACATGTTATGAAAATGTGGGTTTTACATGTATATTGTACCTGAAAAATGTGACCTTGACCATGATGATGCTGGTATTTTCCTTAACAAGTCATAAACTTTAGAGTTCGTTGATTTGAGCTCTTCCATTCCTCTATTAAACTCAGGGATTGTTGATGCTCTAGCACACTTCCAAAGAAGTTCCTTGATATTCTCTCCCTTTAATAACTTTTTCATGTTGGCATCGCACACAGAATCTGTGTTCAGCAGAAGGGAACATTTCTGCAATGGCTGGTAATATCCCCTGTCAAATTGAACAAAACATAATAAATAAATGAGGATTGAATTGGGTTGCAAATAAATTAATTAAATCTACACCATGTTTATACCTTTTGTCTGTCTGAGATAAAGGTGTAGTTTGAATTGAGTTGCAAATCAAGATCATCTCCAAGATTGCTAAGGAACCATAACCATGAACTCTTGGACTCAGCTTCAACCACTGCGTAAGCAACTTGATAGAGGCCATTATTGCTATCGACACTAACCGCAGTTAAGACTTGACCACTATATTTTCCTTTGATAAAAGCCCCATCCAAACCTAGTATGTCCCTTCTTCCTGCTTTATAACCATTTTTCAAGGGACCAAGACAAACATAGATCCGTTTGAAAACCCTTGAAGTATCAGCTGAATCAGGGTTTGCTTCAACTTGAATCTTCACAGTTGTATCCTTGTTTTTATTTTTCAATTCCAAAGTGTAATCCCTAATATTGGCATACCGTTCTTCATGGTCACCCACAATCCGTTTCAGTGCAAGATCCGTTGCTCTGGATATCTTTGTCGTAGGGACATCGATCTGCAGGTTTTGATTTATTTCCATTGCTATTGCAGCTGTTGGGGTTGTGCGGTCCCTAACAAGAATTTTAGCAACCTCGGATGAAAGGAAGCTTGCAGTCAACAATTTAATTTTTCTTGTTCGGAGGCATTTATGTTCATCTTTTAATGCTTTCACACTCCAACTCCATTCATCACCTACTTTTGACACATGTAGGGACCATGGGCACATGGGCTTGGCCTTTTTTTGTAGGTTTTCTGAAGTGGAAAACTTGCCCTTTGACTGTGAATAAGCAGTCGATGTTTGACTACTTGCAGTATCATTTCTGCCATAACCCACAACAGGCCCTTTACAAAACGCTCTAATACGTTCTTGGTCACACTTTTCAATCCTGATATCTCTTCGAGCCTCCAACGCATACATTCTGAGCTTTTGTTTGATATCCTTGGGTGTCGAAAATCTTTCTGTTACAAAAAACTCACCCTTCTTCACATTTGACCTACCCTCGTATTCCCTCCTAATTTCCTTCAACCTTCTCTTTCGTAGGTTCACAAGTCTGGGAGCATTGCCTTCTTTCCCACTATGAAATTCATCAAAGTCACTGCCATCCTCCGGATCCGTATCATCTGCCATACAATGATCAGCTAATTTTGAAAGGTTCTCAAAGTGGGCATCAATATCAAACGTAAACCTACTCATGTCCACTGGTGGCTCACTGGGGGTTCCCACATCATCCTCTTCAAAATCAGAAACATCTACAACATCTTCTTCCTCATTAACCTGTTCATGTTGTGTGGAGGTGCCCACATCATCCCTTTGAACTACCTCTTCAAAATCAACAAAGTTATTGTTAAGCTCTAAAACCACAGGCTCACTTTGAAGTTCTTCAACCATGTCTGTAAAGTCTTCTTCCACACCAACGTCTTCCACACCAACATGATCTACAGGATTGACAAACTGGAACAAGTCTTCATCTGTATTGTGGGATTGTTGCTCAACATGATCTGCAGGAGTGTCTGTGTCAGTAACCAACCTGGTACCAATGATACCATCAACATTGGTAGTTGAAGGCTCAGCCAGCACTTCATCAATGATTTGGGATTGTTCCTCAGCTTGTTCTGGACCAGCAACCAGAATCACAGGTTGTTCTAGACCAACGGCTCTTTTGATTTTAGCCTCAACATAAACCTCTATCTCTCTATATGTTGGAACCAAATTCAACGGGTTCATAACATCATCATCATCCTTCAAGGGTAACAACCCATCATCTAATGTCTCACCTGGTATCCTATAATGAGACTCTAAAACCCCACCATTGTTGACACCTATGTCATCTAACAACGATTCAAATGCCCCAAGCGTAAACATGTCATAATCAACACAATCATACCACTCTATAACTGGATCAAGATAGACCCTTCCTGGTGGTGACGTAAATTTTCCACTGTGGGTGATTTTGAGAGAAGAAATTCTGGTTTGATTCTGTGTAGAAACAATAAACATCAACACACACACTAAAAACATAAACATCATCTAAATGTAAAATCTTATGCCTATTCGTACGGTTCATTTGGTTAACATATCACTTTAGCTAAAAAAAATCGATACAATTAACAATGCCCAAATCATACCGTATATTTTATGAAGATCACAGATCGGGGAAGATCTTGCGCGGTTTTGGAAATATAAGAGCCATATTCTTCACTTTTAGTTGATCGAAAATCGAATTCGAAAACTTTAGGGCAGAAAATGCAATTGACTTTGAGCAATTGAGTTTAGTACCTTTTGAGTTAATCGGTGGGTGTATATTGGTTTAGGCGAGAACCGTGAAATGACGATACTACCCTCAATGACATGGCACTTAACGATAAAAATAACGGGATTTGGCTCTCGGTGGCGTTTTTGCACTTTTACGTAACGTTAGTGGTTTTTTTGCACGCCTTTATGACTTGGTCCCATTTATGCGATTTCGTGATACTTTAGTGACCATTTTTGCAGTTTACCCAAATAAGAATGACCTTTCATTTTTTTTAAATGACAACTAATTATCTCACAATATATATAATCACAAACTATCTCACATTTTTTAAGCAGGACTTGAAACCACAACCATTTTGGTCGTGGAGCTTCTCACACAATAAAGGGTGTTTTTAAGATACCATTAGGACACAAGCCCTTTGGTCACTTTTAGATACTTCGTTTCCAGTTGTGTTGATGTGTGTATTTTTTAAGTATTTTTTTATAAATTATACACGCAGCAAGTTTATAATTTTTATTATTTGTAAATTATTGAATCATTATACCCGGGCAACACACGGGTATTTTACTATTTGTTGTTGTTCGCCATGTTTTAATTATAACTCATAAGTTAATTGCCAATATATACCTCGTCAAATCATATACTTCATTTCATTATCTAATATTTCAAGAAAAATTGTATTGTTAAATAGGTTGGTATGAATGAAATAAGAGAGTATAAACTTGGCCAAGTAAGTTAGTTGGCTTGCTTTAATATTTCGATAGACTTTATGGAAAGTGGGGTGTAAGTTAGTTGGCTTGCTTTAATATTTCACAGTTCTCTTTTTTTGTGTAATGTCAATACTCAACTATCAATTTTTTTGTCATTTGCTCATAAATCTTGCCTCTAGACCTCACAGAAGCTTTAATAAAAGAAAGACCGTGGTGTGTAACACCCCAACCCGACAAGGGCTAAAGTGCCACATTATGGTGACATATCAAAGCGTATACAGACATACAACATAAGTAATACAAAAGAATTTCAAAGGTTACAAAGGAATAATCTGAAATACAAGGTTACAAAAATGAGAACAATAATAAATGCTAAGTCGTAAGATGCCAGAGCTCCTAATAATCCAAAAGCTATCAATAGTGTGGTCTTCTAAGTCCAATGTACTCTCCACTCATAACCCGGCTTCCTTCTAAAAACCTGCCGCGGGAGAAAGAAAACGCGGCTGAGCTTAAAAAGCCCAGTGAACAGATATAACAACAAAGTAATATGAAACAGAAAAGAAGGACAGAATATGTTGCATTGGATAAGTATCAGAAAGGTGTAACATGGTTAGAATATGAAGGTAAAGTTAAATAAGGTAGAAATAACTGTAGAGGTTAAGTGTAACGGTAAATGTAAGGATTAAATATAAGTTAAGTGTAAAAGTAAATATAAAGGTACCAGATAAAATTTAAGTTTAGGTTTCATATTCAGTATTTCAACCACGTGCCCAGAATAGATCAGATAATATCAGTAGCAGCCTCAGATGCAATCCAGAGGGGAGGCCTCAGAATAACAGATGTAAACAGAGGGGTGACCTCAATGGGTTGTGAAGGACGTGTATCGCACACACAGCCACATTCACCAGATAACAGATAATATAACAGATAATAGATAACAGATAACAGATATCAGACCTAGGATGCATCCATTCGCCCCTTACCCATTTACGTGCAGACCATAATCAAAGGGACGGTGTGAGAAATCACTCACCCACACATGAGTCATGTCACTGGTGCATCAATGACACGGACATGGAACCCCCATGCCTAGTGATAGCCCGGGTTTCATACTGAATGGGTCAATGTTTAATTTATAAAAGTTCAGATTTCATATCAGAATTTAAATGTCCAGATAAATCAGAAGTTTAGATTATACAGATCATATTAGATATTCATATGTCAGATTTTATCAGAAGAGTAGTTATAAATCAGAGGTTTGGCTTTAGAAAGGTTCATAAACCATAAATTCATCCTTTAAAAGAGTTTAAGATCAGAAGTTCATCCTTGAAAAGGTTTATAAATCAGAAGTTCATACTTGAAAAGATTTAAGTTTCATAAGAGTAAAAAAAGGTTTTAATATCAAGGTTCATATTTCATAAGTTCAATATCAAAGGTTCAGATAGCAATTCAGATAGTAAGTGGTTCAGATAACAAAGGTTCAACAGAAAAGGGGATCATAGCAATGGCATAGGGAATCCTAAACAAGGAAAATATCAGAATAAAGGTAACAAGGTTCATATCAATGGTTCAAAGTTTACAAGTGTGAAAGTTTTTATAAGGAAACAGATTTAGAAGTTTTTCATTTCGTTTAAAAACATGATTTTCATAAAGGTATTTTCTAAAATGTTTTTAGCAGGAGTTAATTAAATTTCCTTTTGAAACAAGTCTGATATCATGTTTAAAGAAATCATTTCCACATGGTTTATCTCATATCATCAAGTTATATTTCCAAGGCTTTCATTTAAAACATCATATCAATGAACCAGAGACATCAGAAGAACCAAGATCAGAAATCAGAGTAGGGTAGAGGAAATGGATCATGAGTCATGAGAAACCTTACTGAACGGTCAGAATATCTGTACCTCAACCAGATGACAAAGCAGACACAAGAAAACATCAGATAGAAATAGGAACTCCTCCTTCTTCACAGAACCTAGATGGATTAGAAGTCGAGAATTATTCAATAGTTCATTTAAAATTAGATTACTCCTTTTAGGTTATTCTTTCCACTTTTAGAAGCTTTCTAGATTTAGCAACTTTCCATATTTAGTAACTTTCCCAGATTTAGTAACTTTCCAGATTTTTAGCTGGTTTCCAGAATTGGTAAGTTTCCATTCTTAGAAAGTTTCCTTATTTAGAAAGTTTCCATAAATAGCAGTTTTCCAAAATAAGCAAGTTTCCATTTATTAGCATACTCTTATAAGTTAGTTATGACATTCTATCAAGTTTTATGGCCTCATGCATTTCAGATTTCCTTTTATAGACATATTGTGAGATTAGGGTTTCATTTGATTACAGAACATGCATTAGGGTTAAAAGTGTCATTTTAACGAGTTGAGGGTTCATAATTGCAACTAACCATATCATATCATTCATATAAAAGTCACATAAGTCAAACATATCAGATTTACACTTTACACCCTTATAGTTTCAAAAGTTACCATTTAACCCCTTTAATTACATAATTACCATAATTAAACCTTTAACTAATATAATTATCATGCAAGCACCACGACTATATAAAATGTCATAAACAGCCCCTCAAGCATTATTTAAGTCGAATTCATGACAAGTTTGTCATATTTACCTTTTTAGTCCCTCTAGTTACAATATTTACAATTTAGCCCTTTAAAACATATAATTAACATATAAGCCATGTAATTCATCAAATAACCATCCAAGCCCATCAAGTATCAATCGTCTCGACATTTCATTTATGCATTAGTTTGATTGTTTACTGTGAACTAGTTAGTTAATTTATGATTACACTAAAATTTACATTTCTGGTCCTTCCAAAATAATTAAAGTCGAACCCAATGTATTTAAATTTTTAACCCTTAAGTTTCACAATTTACAAATTAACCCTTATAATTATCAATTCAACATATAAACCACATAATTAATCAAATAAGCACACAAATCTATCAAGTATCATGATTTCACACTTTTAGTCCTTTAACATTAATTTAGGCCAAGAATTAGGTATTTACACCATTAGTCCTTTAAGTTTCTAATTTAACATAATTAGTCCTTTTTAATTCCATTTACCATATTAACCCCTTGACTTCCAATATTTACACAACTTATCCTTCACATTAAGACATGTACAAAACAACACTAATTTACATAATTTACAAAACAACGCTAGGCCAAAAATGACCTTTCGTCACACATGGTCGTTTTTGAATGGTCACACTGTGACATTTTTGCGTGACTAAATGTACCAGCGTTAAATAAACAGCCACACTTGATCCGATTTGTGTGACCATTTCGTAAAATATTTGTCACGCATTTGTGTATATATGTGACTAGAGGGTAACTGGTAAATATTTTTCCATCATTTAGTCACGTTTAATTTGGGACGTGTGACCGATGAAAATCAGCTCGAAACATTAGTCACGCTATAGATATACATATGTGACAAATATATGTCACACAATTGACTAGTGTGACCAAAGAAGATATATGGTCACACGAAGTACTTGTGTATGTGGCTAAATTATATAGTCAATTTTGTCACACATTATATAAACGTGACT
>LBNU01012595.1:27373-38065 GCA_014162995.1 Artemisia annua | reverse complement strand
TTTTTAGCGATTCAAAAGGCCATAGTTTCGTCTAAGGATGTATTTTCTATATCTTGAGTCCAAAATTTACCAAAACTCACTGAATTTTTCCAATTTTTAAAATAGGGACAGAAGGTTAACATATGGTTCCAAAAATGTTTTACCTAGTTTGTACATGTCCAAATCCACTACTAACAACATCAACTCATCCCTTAATCTACCATACACCTTCTTAAGGTGTCATGGGTTCCCTAACATCACCATTTCAACCATTTCTCCAAGGTTTCATAAGGAATCCATTTTACACATAAAATGATAGAAATTTAGGTTTTTGTGGTATAGACTTCAACATGCAAGTTCAAAAATAATAATTGTACATAAACCTAGCAAGGAAATTGTGGTAGAACTTGTAAAAATTGGTGATGAACTTACTTGAAAACCTATAATTTTTATGAAGAAAACCTAACAATCCATAGGTTTATATTGCAAAACCTTGTAATGGATGTGATCTAAGTCTTGTAAAATATGTTGTACTTGAAAAACTTGGTCTTTCTTGGTCTTTGGATATGGAACGAGCTAGGGAGAGCAAGAACAAGAGAGTAGTAATTTTTTTGATCTAAATCTTTAGACATGCAAATGTGTTAGTAAATTATGAGTTAGTGGGAATACTTGGGTAATTCTTGAAGTCCCATGTGTCCCATAGGACCCCAAGGCCAGCCACCTCACATGAGGTGGTGGTCTTGTCACACTTTTGTCCCACATTGATTTTATGGGGCACCGTTTAGTGCATAGTTTTGTATTTTTAGCGTTACCGGGTACCGGGTTAATTAAAAATAAAATTTAACGCGACTAACCGGGATATAACAAAGTTGTAAAAATTATAAAAATATAATTTTCATAAACATTAGGTATTTTGATAGGTATCTCTTTGTTAATACAATTTATTGTGTATATAAGTTCAAGTAAAGGTTTATTATTTGGTTATCCACCAAAAATAAATAATATATATTTATAACTTAGTGGATAAAATAACTATATTAAAAATATATTAGTGCCCTAGTGTTTGTTTGGTAGCATTAGGTTAAAAAACTAATAATCTTGTCTTATTATTTTTAAAATAAATAAATACAGTGTAACTTGAAAATATATATCTACGAGTGGAATAGAATTCAAATATGTCGTGATGCATAGTAGACTAACCTAAGTCCTATGAGCATTGTGGCGATGAATGACAATGTGAACTGTAACCTACCCCGGCTTCGTCATAATGAATCACCCGTAAACCCTGTTTACGTGAAATAGTTGAATTGCAATTCAACTGAATAGGAAATGGTCGGGACTAAGGAATTGACCCTGGAAATTTAGAATTATGAACAATTGATGTTGCTTTGAGGGTTGTGAAGTGGTATAGACACAGTTGAGGTAAACACTCAAGCAGACAGTACTTTGAACTGGATAAGCAGTACCTTTTAGTGGAATACTGCTTGTCTTGGCAGAGACACAAAAGCAATACTTGTTGGTTTGATGAACCTGATTTACCATTCATTCTCTTGCTCATCACACCTTCAAGTTGTTGTTATAAATCATCAAAGTCCATAGTAGCCAAATCAGGTTGACCTCTGATCATAGTAGCAATCACATGCCAGATAGATGGCAAACTCCTGTAGGAACTTCAATGTTTGGCATCTTCAGACGAACGTTCTACACCATGTATCTCTATGCCATACTGAGAAGATTTTGAAATCTCTCATGGAGGCACGCTCAAGTTCCGTTCCTCTTTCGCACAACAGCAAAGGTTTCAAACTGCTGCTTCACCAAACTTCTGTGCATCTTCTTGGAAGCATCATTACCTCCAAATCTTGTTTTGATAGCAGCCCACAGTTGTTTAGCATCCTTAGCATTATGAAACTTCAACAAATGGCCATCAGGGATAGCAGACAGTAGTATGTTGAGAGCTTTGTCTTGATTCCTCTTCACAGTTGCATAGAGTTGTTGCTGAGGTGGTTTAGGCTGTCCAGGAACAACTTCAGGTTCTTCTATACTTGATTTCCAGCCGATAGTCGATACACCGTCATATACTTCTCTTCTCTTCTTCATAAATCGACCGGATCATCCCAGAACAAAACATCAGGGTGATTAACATCATATTACGTCAGTTCATTCAATCTCCTGACTTCCATGGCTTCTTCAACTGAGATCAGTTCAGATTCTATTTTCCAAGCAGAAGGGAATACCAAAAGGTTTATCAGAGAACATTGAAAACTTTGTACTACAAAATACTTCCAGTGCTAGAGCTATTCAAGAATAAACACTGTCCGGTGCTAGGAGAAATTTGGAAATCAGAAGAGATCAGAGTTTTGTACCTTCATAACATCATCAATCCTATAGATTCATGTGTTTCATAAACATCATAACAGGAGTAGAATGAAACAAGTTACTCAAGGTCACCAGCCAACTCAAAATCAAGAGAACTCAAAATTAGATATATCAAGATTAAACGGATTCATAGAACGAATACAGTCATCAAACCAGACGGATGGTTTATATATCTCAGAGTCCAGTATATGATACAGCAAAATGTTGAAATAGATGAGAGAACAGTTCAAGGTGTTGGAATCTCGTTTGTTTTCAACAAAAGTGATAGGTGGATTATAAATCAATGGTACTACAACATCAAATGATCGTCAGAAGCGAGATGTATAGAATATCAGTCGTCAGCATCATCCTGCTCAGTTAACGAATCCATATTAAGATAATATTAACATCATATCCTTCCAAAGGAAACTGATGGGCAAACAGAGTTCATCGTTCAGAGGGAGGAAAACAAATTTCCCTATATTCGTTATTAACAGTCACCAGGGTTCTAATAGTTAAGGATTATGCAAAGTCAAATAGTGCCAGATGATACATTATATGCCCAGCATAAGAAATGAATTCACAGAATGGGTCTAACACATCATGTTTGAATAACCTTTAGAATGGTCGGTAACATATCAGAACGTTTGTCAGGCCAAATAGAATCTGAGGATCAGAAAGTGAACTTGAACGGTATCAATGTCATTCTCGAGAGATTTCAACTTATTTGATTATCGAACTTGGGTTGCAAAACTTTTAAACCACAAAAATGGAAATGTTCTTAAGGCATGAATAAAGGCAGAAGCACGAATCAGAGTAATGCGGAAGCAATGCTACTACTAGAGGTCCTAGTCTACCCATTCCTCACCGGTAATAACTTAGGTTGCTAAAGGGATTCTTAGAGTAATTTATCAGAGTCGTCTTGTGGGCGCCTATAGCGGAAACTGAATGGTCCAAGCTTCACAGGTCGGGATTTAGTGTACTACTAGTCGCAACCTGGCTCTGATACCATAATTGTAACACCCCAACCCGACAAGTGTTAAAGTGTCACATTCATGGTGTCAATCAGAACAAACACAAGCATAAACTTTAAATATACAAAAAAGATACAAGCGTTACAAAAGGTTCCATGATAAAGGAATACAATATCAGAACTAAGTACGAATGACTAAACTAAAGCATCTTCAGAACCACTATGAACTCATCAAGCACTCCTCTCTAAAAGTTCCTAATTGCACTCTTCACCCATAACCCATCTTCCTTCTAAAACCTGCCGCAGGAGAAAGAAAACGCGGCTGAGCGTAAAAAGCCCAGTGAACAGATATAACAACAAAGTAATATGAAACAGAAAAGAAAGACAGAATATGTTGCATTGGATAAGTATCAGAAAGGTGTATCATGGTTAGAATATGAAGGTAAAGTTAAATAAGGTAGAAATAACTGTAGAGGTTAAGTGTAACGGTAAATGTAAGGATTAAATATAAGTTAAGTGTAAAAGTAAATATAAAGGTACCAGATAAAGTTTAAGTTTAGGTTTCATATTCAGTATTTCAACCACGTGCCCAGAACAGATCAGATAATATCAGTAGCAGCCTCATATGCAATCCAGAGGGGAGGCCTCAGAATAACAGATGTAAACAGAGGGGTGACCTCAATGGTTTGTGAAGGACGTGTATCGCACACACAGCCACATTCACCAGATAACAGATAATATAACAGATAACAGATAACAGATAACAGATAACAGATATCAGACCTAGGATGCATCCATTCGCCCCTTACCCATTCACGTGCAGACCATAATCAAAGGGACGGTATGAGAAATCACTCACCCACACATGAGTCATGTCACTGGTGCATCAATGACACGGACATAGAACCCCCATGCCTAGTGATAGCCCGGGTTTCATACTGAATGGGTCAATGTTTAATTTATAAAAGTTCAGATTTCATATCAGAATTTAAATGTCCAGATAAATCAGAAGTTTAGATTATACAGATCATATCAGATATTCATATGCCAGATTTTATCAGAAGAGTAGTTATAAATCAGAGGTTTGGCTTTAGAAAGGTTCATAAACCAGAAATTCATCCTTTAAAAGAGTTTAAGATTAGAAGTTCATCCTTGAAAAGGTTTATAAATCAGAAGTTCATCCTTCAAAAGGTTTAAGTTTCATAAGAGTAAAAACAGGTTTTAATATCAAGGTTCATATTTCATAAGTTCAATATCAAAGATAGCAATTCAGATAGTAAGTGGTTCAGATAACAAAGGTTCAACAGAAAAGGGGATCATAGCAATGGCATAGGGAATCCTAAACAAGGAAAATATCATAATAAAGGTAACAAGGTTCATATCAATGGTTCAAAGTTTACAAGTGTGAAAGTTTTTATATGGAAACAGATTTAGAAGTTTTTCATTTCGTTTAAAAACATGATTTTCATAAAGGTATTTCTCTAAAATGTTTTTAGCAGCAGTTAATTAAATTTCCTTTTGAAACAAGTCTGATATCATGTTTAAAGAAATCATTTCCACATGGTTCATCTCATATCATCAAGTTATATTTCCAAGTCTTTCATTCAAAACATCATATCAATGAACCAGAGACATCAGAAGAACCAAGATCAGAAATCAGAGTAGGGTAGAGGAAACGGATCATGAGTCATGAAAAACCTTACTGAAAGGTCAGAATATCTGTACCTCAACCAGGTGACAAAGCAGACACAAGAAAACATCAGATAGAAATAGGAACTCCTCCTTCTTCACAGAACCTAGATGGATTAGAAGTCGAGAATTATTCAATAGTTCGTTTAAAATCAGATTACTCCTTTTAGGTTATTCTTTCCACTTTTAGAAGCTTTCCAGATTTAGCAACTTTCCATATTTAGTAACTTTCTCAGATTTAGTAACTTTCCAGATTTTTAGCCGGTTTCCAGAATTGGTAAGTTTCCATTCTTAGAAAGTTTCCTTATTTAGAAAGTTTCCATAAATAGCAGTTTTCCAAAATAAGCAAGTTTCCATTTATTAGCATACTCTTATAAGTTAGTTATGACATACTACCAAGTTTTATGGCCTCATGCATTTCAGATTTCCTTTTATAGACATATTGTGAGATTAGGGTTTCATTTGATTACAGAACATGCATTAGGGTTAAAAGTGTCATTTTAACGAGTTGAGGGTTCATAATTGCAACTAAACATATCATATCATTCATATAAAAGTCACATAAGTCAAACATATCAGATTTACACTTTACACCCTTACAGTTTGAAAAGTTACCATTTAACCCCTTTAATTACATAATTACCATAATTAAACCTTTAACTAATATAATTATCATGCAAGCACCACGACTATATAAAATGTCATTAACAGCCCCTCAAGCATTATTTAAGTCGAATTCATGACAATTTTGTCATATTTACCTTTTTAGTCCCTCTAGTTACAATATTTACAATTTAGCCCTTTAAAACATATAATTAACATATAAGCCATGTAATTCATCAAATAACCATCCAAGCCCACAAGTATCAATAAATTACATTTCTGGTCCTTCCAAAATAATTAAAGTTGAATCCAATGTATTTACATTTTTAACCCTTAAGTTTCACAATTTACAAATTAACCCTTATAATTATCAATTCAACATATAAACCACATAATTAATCAAATAAGCACACAAATCCATCAAGTATCATGCTTTCACACTTTTAGTCCTTTAACATTAATTTAGGCCAAGAATTAGGTATTTACACCATTAGTCCTTTAAGTTTCTAATTTAACATAATTAGTCCTTTTTAATTCCATTTACCATATTAACTCCTTGACTTCCAATATTTACACAACTTATCCTTCACATTAAGACAAGTACAAAACAACACCAATTTACATAATTTACAAAACAAGCCCCTCTAGTTTAATTAATTTCAATTCGACATATATATATATCTATAATCACAATTTAAATTCCAAACTTTCAAAACATGCATCTATGGTCCTTCTCATTATTTTTCCCGTTATCCTACTATATTTACAAGAGTTACAAAAATAGTCCCGTATTTTCAAAAATTGCAAAACAGCCCCTTTTACTTTTATTTATTAACTCGGTTTTAATGTAAAACCTATAATACAAACACTAGATTTTTCCAAAGCATCAAATCATCATTATAGCATAATTATATCAGTTATTAACCCACAAAATTGCCAAAAACCCTAACCCTAGCCTTTTCAATTTTCTTTTCTTTTATATAAATCCGAAACACAAATATTTCTTAAATAATTATTCCAAGCTTCAAAAAATTAAACCAATAATTTTTATAGGTTACATAAACATCATAGAAGACCAGAAAAATCATAAATCATCTCAAAAAATTCATATAGGCGGATTTAGATAATTACATGAAATTAGGGTTTTCGTTTTATATTAATTAATATGGCCACAAAAAGATGCATGGATCATTTTTACTAATTTATACAGATCATATGAGGTATAAAGATTGATACAAAAATACCAAAATGGATTTGGATCGAATGGATTGGATGAAACGAATTTGTCCTCCTCGGTTCGAATTTTTCGAATCAAAACAATAGTCCAAAGAGACCATGATCACTCCACAAATCTTCCTACTATTTTTGTGACCTTCCTTAGCCAAGAACACGTTCAAGAAAAATAATGGTTGCCCTTGGAAAATTCTTATAGCCGTCGGTGTGGTTTTTTTGTAGATTTAGGATTTTCAAAATATGGTAAATGGGAGATAATTGGTAAAACAAATATATGGAGATAATTGTGGGTTGTTTCCAGCCGAAAATATGGCCTAGAGGTTGAGGAATTCAAACAATTTATTTGTTTCCAAAATTATCATACTTATATACATTTATATGTTAAGTACAAATTTATTTAATCAATTTGGACTTGTTGATGTCATTTAGGCATGTAGCACATTTTTATATAAGTTCTAATATTCTGAATGTCCCAACAAAATTTTACTTTATCATTTGTTAGAGTTTTCCAAGCTTTTAGGATTTATTTTGTATTTATTTAAGTGTTTAATTAAAATTATAATTTATAGGGGTATTTTGGTCATTTTGCAAAGTTCCAAATTTTAGGTATTACAACTTCTTCCCCTCTTAAAAGAAAATTTCATCCACGAAATTTGAAGTCGCAAGGTCAGACGCAGTCGTAGCAGATTATAAAAGATTCCCGTAGATATCTTCACGCTCAGGGAGGTTCTCCCAACAGAATCTTCCAAGTACAATTAGTTTCTCATGACTCAATCCAGATAAAAACAAAAGTTTAGGATCCCTCAGAACAAAACGAATCAGAGTGAATTGGGTCAAACCAATGCAACATATAACAAATGACGCTAGGTGAATCTTATCAGAATTACATATTGATTATAGACAGAAATCAGATCAAATGACGTGATTTAAACAATAGAGAGCTTTACAACAAAGCTTAAGATTTATAACAGATATACAGATGTTAGCAGAATGAAAATCAGAGTTTCAGGCTTATTCAGATTTCTAACGGACAAGGACAAAATGAGCATAGGTAGAAAGAATTCAGAGTCTCACTAATCGCATATAATTCATATGAGATATTAGAACTGTTAGGATTTCAAGGGCACTCCTCAGATTTCCTATGATCACAATGAGTGCACATTATATGGTGCAAGTACTATCACGTTGATCAGGCGTCATAATACGAGCACCACATAATTATGCCCTCATGATGATCATACTTTATCTCGAGTCGTGATCAAGCTACTTATTCTTAGTCCACTTAGTACTTCTACAGTCCAGAGGTCAACAGAATCAGATATCATAACCTAGAGGAAAACAACTGCTTGTAAGAGTAATGGGAATCCAGAATTTCTTACAGAAGTAACGTATTGCGTTCAAGAACATAGATCCTCACAATTTGCCAGAATTCTCAAAACGAGGTCAATATCAAGAAAACGTAAAATGAACACGGAACTGAGATGTTTCTAGAGAATTTAAAATATTTAAAGGGTTTTATTACCAGAACACGAGACTTGAGTGGGTCAACGGGAGTGAAAATTCATCGTCGACTTCTTCCTCACATAATCATTTCATCCAAACCTAGAGGTTTACTTCCATTTCCTTCCATACGAAATATATGGTTCCCAATCTCTTCAAATCCGGTTAATCTACCTTCATCCTTCTATCAACCTGGGAGTGATTACAATCATGAGCTTGAGTCGGGTTCATCATTCCTTCTGCAGTCTCTCTTGAAATGTGGTGGGTAATGTGAACTTCTGGCACGATCTTGAATTCCTTCATCATCCAGTCTGCTTCCACTCTCAGTTCATCTTAGTACAACCAAGATGAATAGGGAAGTGAGACTGCATGTCTTCATCAGCTCCGGGTACGCCATCTTGACTAGATTTTGTCCTCTGCTCGCCAGCACTTTTGCTATGTAGGGATCGTCTTTCACTCTTCGAGGGTAATCACTTCTGTTGTTAATTCCAGCTCATGCAGTGAACAACATTCTCATACGTTGTATTTGACTTGATGCATAAACAATCATCTTCCTGCGATGTGTACGTTCATGACCGAGTCTCTCTTAGAAGCGTTCCACGTAAGGTACCACTTGCGAGTGCGAAAGCATAACTCTATTCCATCTTTTCCAGAACTCCATTTTCAAACAGACTGAGCTTGTCCCTTTCTGTTCACGAATTTATTAACAGTAACGCAACTTGTAAGAACCTTCCGATTTTTCCTACATGGTTCAGAAGATTTCAGCTTCTCAATTCTGTTGTCGGAGTTTATAGCAATATTCTCAATTGAGAACACCGTTGCCTCAACCTACATCAGACTTCTGGGAAATACAACTGATTGTCAAATTTCTAATAACTTGCACCATTGATTCTCCTGTTCTTCCTTGTTTCTAAACGTACTAATGAGTCATACAATGACCATTTACCTAAACATTCGAGAAACATAAATTCCATTTGATGCATAAGAATAGTTGACAATTTGGCCAATACAATTGGCATCATCAGGATTCACAAAATGAGTACAAAGGTAGCTTCAGAATCACTTCTCATTACCTTCCTTCTTCATAACAACTGCAATACTTTACGGAGGTTATCCTTGATTATTTAACCCATTTCTTAGAAGTTCCTGAGGTTGCTTCTTCAGTCCATTAATTGTAATCAGATCACTGAGTTTCAAAGATAGACTAAATCATTTATTAATATGCGGAAAGGGTTAATGATTTCGGATAGTGATTTAGTTAGATTCACGATAGTCGATACACCGTCATATACTTCTCTTCTCTTCTTCATAAATCGACCGTATCATCCCAGAACAAAACATCAGGGTGATTAACATTATATTACGTCAGTTCATTCAATCTCCTGACTTCCATGGCTTCTTCAACTGAGATCAGTTCAGATTCTATTTTCAAGCAGAAGGGAATACCAAAAGGTTTATCAGAGAACATTGAAAACTTTGTACTACAAAATACTTCCAGTGCTAGAGCTTTTCAAGAATAGACACTGTCAGGTGCTAGGAGAAACTTGGAAATCAGACGAGATCAGAGTTTTGTAGTTTTCAACAAAAGTGATAGGTGGATTATAAATCAATGGTACTACAACATCAAATGATCGGCAGAAGCGAGATGTATAGAATATCAGTCGTCAGCATCATCCTGCTCAGTTAACGAATCCATAATAAGATAATATTAACATCATATCCTTCCAAAGGAAACTGATGGGCAAACAGAGTTCATCGTTCAGAGGGAGGAAAACAAATTTTCCTATATTCGTAATTAACAGTCACCAGGGTTCTAATAGTTAAGGATTATGCAAAGTCAAATAGTACCAGATGATACATTATATGCCCAGCATAAGAAATGAATTCACAGAATGGGTCTAACACATCATGTTTGAATAACCTTCAGAATGGTCGGTAACATATCAGAACGTTTGTCAGGCCAAATAGAATCTGAGGATCAGAAAGTGAACTTGAATGGTATACGGTATTAATGTCATTCTCGAGAGATTTTAACTTATTTGATTATTGAACTTGGGTTGCAAAACTTTTAAACCACAGAAATGGAAATGTTCTTAAGGCATGACTAAAGGCAGAAGCACGAATCAGAGTAATGCAGAAGCAATGCTACTACTAGAGGTCCTAGTCTACCCATTCCTCACTGGTAATAACTTAGGTTGCTAAAGGGATTCTTAGAGTAATTTATCAGAGTTGTCTTGTGGGCGCCTATAGCGGAAACTGAATGGTCCAAGCTTCACAGGTCGGGATTTAGTGTACTACAAGTCGCAGCCTGGGCTCTGATACCATAATTGTAACACCCCAACCCGACAAGGGCTAAAGTG